>SNQJ01S0200299.1:0-16983 GCA_010110895.2 Picea sitchensis | reverse complement strand
AAAAAACTATGCTTATTTGATAGAACCACTATAAAACCTACTAAAGAAAAATTATTTTCAGTGGAATAGAAAAGAAAAATAATGTTTTGAGTCTTTGAAGAGGATTATGTCATCTACACCAATGCTAGCCACCCTTGATTTTACAAAGCCCTTCATGGTAGAATGTGATGCTTCAAGGTTTGGAATAGGCACAATGTTAATGCAGGAAGACCACTCGATATTCTTTGAGTCAAAATCTCAACAAGAGGAAAAGTATAAAATCTACATATGATAAAGAGATGCTTTCCATTATACATGCATTAGCTAAGTGGAAAACATATCTCTTGGGAAATAATTTTTTGATACGTATCGATCACAATAGTCTTTAGTTCCTACTACAAGCAAAAACCTTTTCCAACTAATAATAAAAGTGGATAGAGAAAATTTCCACCTTCGATATGGAAATGTTGCACAAAAAGGGGAAGGAAAATGTAATTGTTGATGCACTATCACAAAGAGACGAAGATGTAACAACATACAAGACATCGATTGTGATGCCTCACTAGTTAGATGAAATATGAGTTGAATATTCCAAACACCCTAAATTGTATTCCATAATTAATAACTTGGGCCAAAACCCAAAATTTCAATGGAGAAATGACATTCTTTGGTACAAGGACAAGATCTATCTGACACCATTCTCAAAATTCAAAATAAAATACTTAAAGGAATCACATGACTCTCCAACCGCATGACATGTAGGGTTTTTCAAAACCTACTATAATGCACAATAAAAAAAATTATTGGAAAAGGATGAATAAGTAAATTCAGGAATATGTCATCAAATGTGACATATGTCAAAGAAATAAGAGTGAAGGTGTTATGTCACCAAGGTTACTCCACCTAACCAAAAGTGGGAAGAAATTCCAATGGACTTCATTAAAGGGTTACCCATGTCTAATGGAAAGAATAAAAGTTTTTGCATGGTTGATAAGCTAACTAAGTATGAAAATTTCATGGGGATAAGGAAAACAAATTGTTGAAGTATTTAGAAAGAATATACATAAGTTGCAAGGATTTTTGAAGGTCATTATCAGTGATAGGGATGCAAAATTCAAAGGAAATTTTCAAAAAGGCCTTTGCAAACAAACTAGGATATCCCTTAATATGATCTCAACATGTATTCCTCAAATGGATGGTCAAACGGAAATTGTAAACAAATGATTTGAAGCATACCTCCTTTGTTTCGTGAGAGATAAGTAGAACAAGTGGTTTCAATGGTGTTGTTCTAAAATATTGTAAAAGGTCTTTAAGATAACATCACGAGGATAAATCCCCCTACCTTTTTAAAGAGACAGTGCTCCTTTGTTTCTTAACTACATGCAAGAATATAAAAGATGCCTCAGAGAGGACCAGGATTATTCTTAAAATAAATATTCGCATGCAAAGTATAGCCGAGAAAGGACCAAGTATCTCACAAAAAGTAAATATTCACTTTGATATAAGATTATAAACCAAAAGAGTATATAGTCTCATAGAACAAAATTTCCATCATAGCATTCATCAAAGTAAGACACATTATTCAGCACAAGGAAAGAAAATAATGACCGCATATGGAAAAGAGATTTAAATGATCATTCCATTAAGATCCAAAAAATATTTTGATATACACACATTTGAAATTTCATGCTTAGAACTTAAATTCTAAGAAATCATTAATGTTATGTCCCAAATAGTTCTCTGGGAACCTCAAAAAATAATAGATGTCTTTGTAAAAATGTGTAATAATGTCTGAAAGTTCATGAAAAATAAATTGCATTTGGCCTTCTAAGAAGACTGGGATTGGGCCTCCCGCGGACCATGAAACAAAAGAAATACTATGATGGAAGTTCCAAACCTTTATCTGCTTGTTGTGGTGTCTTTTTTAAGTTTTTGTTTTTATTTTAACCAAGGCCTTCTTTAACCATTGTTCAATGTGCTCCCTCATTGGAGAAATGGTTATCTCATGTTTGGTCTCGGTTTCGAATAACTCATTTTCTAGTTCTTTTAAATCAAATATCAACTGATGGAGTGCGTCCTCAATGTATTCATTCTTGTTCATATACTAGACTAACCATCTTTCCACTTATTCTTCATAGTACTAAATTGAATCATTAAATCCACTAACCCCGACAAATTTAAGGCTTCCAATTGTTCTTGTAATTGCTCTCTTGATAAGAGTATTGTATCCATAATTAAATGTGGGTCCTCAATTTCCTTAGTAAAATCAACAAGTTTTAAGAATATATCACCTCTTTTAATGTTAATTGCATCACATTCATACAACATTTCCCTTAAACATTTATTTATCCTTATCCAAAAAGCATTGATTTGTTTCAAACGAGTTTTGGAAGGAAGATTTTGATCTATTCTATGTAACTCACTTAAACTCAAAACCTTCACCGAAAATGTATCCATTTCTTCCTTGTAGAAACTGTTGTAACAAATATTGAAATTTTGTCTTTCGATCACTTAGGAGAATGAATGGAAGCATTGGCAGTGGAACGACCACATACACCGAGAATTAAGCCACATGGAGAAAAAGCTCAAGAGTCCGGGTTTTTTGGCCATCAAGGATTTGGTCGATGTAGATATTTTAATAACTACAGTCATGATCCCTGAATTCACTAAAGTATTAAAGGATAAGTTGGGTTAATTAAAGAATAAGAAAGATTAATGTTGACAAGTCTCATCGTGATTTCACGACTCGAGTTGCCTTCGTGCTTTAAGTATCAAGTTTGTGATTTCTGAAACCCCGAAAGCTTGTGTTTTAATCGTGCTTAATCACAAAGATAAAAGTGTTTTAACTGTTAATCAATCCCATCACAATTTCGCGATTCAGGATTTCTCGCGTCAAGTATTATCGAAGTCCTAACACTTAAATCCACGAAAGGTTAAAGATTAATTGTTAATCGTGATTAATTAAGAGATTAAGACAAATGATTATCGCCTAATTAATCCCATCGCGATTTCGCGATTCGAGATTCCTTGCATGTCATAACTCTTGAGGACATGATACCCGAAACCCAAAGGCCCGAAAGAGTGCAATGTAAAAGCCAAAATCTATTTCGGGGATTTGACCATCGGGGATTTGGCCGACGTGAATATTTTAATAACCACTGCTTCATTTCCCCGAATCCCGAAAACCCAAAATCAGGACTCCAATCATATGCAAAATTGCTTTAGAAAAACTCAATTTTCTCAGCCATGGAGAGGTCATTTTTCGCGTTCGAATAGTTGATCGACATCTACAAATCATAATATTTCCAGTGGTGTATTCAGAATTTAATTTTGAGCTTGGTAGGGCAGTAAAAATTCCCCCGCAAGATGAGGTTCATTTTCAGAAATATGGCATTTTTACTGTGTTGAGTCATCATTTTCAAATGATGATTCTGACCAACTGGAGTATCATTTTGAGAAACGGGTGGAGGATTTTATGCCTAACATATCAGAGATAATTATCCTCTTTCAATTTTCCTACAGGTATCACATATTGGGAGAATCAAATCCATCTCCGAGCCCAAATTTTCGGATTTCATATTTCCCTGTTTTGACACATGTTTGTTAAATGCAGATTTGGGAAAAATGAAAAGGGGTCTCAGGGAACTGAGAGACTTTTTTTCTCAGAATAAACATATGAAAAAAATCCTCTTTCTGTTTATACACCGCTATCTCTATTCGAGAGATACAGATCCGTAACCACAACCCTAGTTTTCGACAGTTTGGCCCATTTTCTATGGCAGAAAGTTTCAAGAATTGGTTGTAATTGTTGTTATCTTTTAGATTAGAGAGGATTTCGACCTAAATACATATATGAGGCATATTTGTAAAAGGAAAGGGGGGAAATACACACATGAGTAGTACTCCTAGGCTGTAGATTTCATTTTCAGTTTAATATAAGATTGCAGAAGCATGTTTTATCCATATTAGAGATTCTTGTGATGTTGCTTGCAGAGTTTGTCCATTTTCTTAGTTTCAATATCACTCCATCTATATTTTCTTCTTGATTTGTAACTGTTTTGTAATAGAATTCATCCTCTATTATATGCTCTGTTGCAGAATGGTTATAGGTTGTTTCTTGCAGAGATCAAGGTTCAGAATTCGTCCTTTGCTAGATGCTCTGTCCCAACCATCTCTTTCCACTGATTTGTGCTTGGAATTAACTCATCGCTAAGTGCTCCTTGTGTATTGATATATTTTCTCTTTATTCTGCTACCATACTTTTACAAATCCTTCTCTTTGTAATCAACTTCTATCTCGCCTCTGCTCCATGGATTTCCATTGCTGAAACACTCTTGTTATTTGCTTGATCATTTGACTCCATGCCCAATGGACTACCTCCCGATCCAACCTATCAACCCTAAAAACCTCAAAACTTTATGTTTCCCATAGATCTACCCATTGTTAATATTATTAGATATCCTATCGTGACACATATTTGAGAGATCCCTCTCGGGTTGGAAGGGGAATCTTCCAATCAAAAGTGGTTCGTGGTTATCTCAGAATTTACCTGCACGCAACCCAAATCAAGTTCTGAGTGATAACTTATTTTTTCATTTAAAATGTGCTAAGGCTTGGCTCTATTACAGCCTAGAACCAACTCTTGTGACAACAGAAACCTTCATCATTTTCCAGATATTTTTGGAGATATTCTTTGAAGTGCAAAACCCTTGTTGAGAAGGTAGTTGAACTTGTTGCTAATTACCATATATCAAGTACCAAGGCTATTCTTTTCTTAATACTATCTCCAATGTATTTTCTTACAACCACTAGTAAACCCGATGAACCTTTCAACCTGGAACTAATTTCTAGTACATCTTCAAGACTGCACATTGGTTGTATAACAGTGATGGGTTCGATGAATAAAGGTCTTAGATGAAGAGATTTTTCTAATTCCTTTACACTTTATTTTAAACCAAATTTTCTTTTTCTATATCATAAATAGACTCTTTTAATGCTTCTCTAGTTGCATCATGAAATTGTATGATTTTCAAGGTTGGAACCCCATGAAAATCGATCTTTGTTTCCAACTTTTCTAAAACCTTTTTATTCTTTAAGTTCACCTTTTCAATTAACATTTTTTTGGAATTCTTATGGTAGGCCATGTGGTGCAAAGTGAATGACTCTTCTTTAAATGTCGTTGGCTCTTGAGAAGCCAATTCTTCAGCTATAACTCTAGTTTCAATCATCCTTTATTCTGCCCAAGTGGGCTCTTCTATCACATCGTCAACTTCCATATCTTTGTGACTCCCTTCAACTTTAGGTAATTCTTGTCCCTCTTTTTGGACTTCTCTTTTTTTTTTAATAGAGGTATGAACATCATGAGGTTTTTCAATTGTCTTTTTGGTGGTTCCTCATCTCCACCATCATCTAAGTTTCCAGTGGAATACCTTCTCTATTATTGACCACTACTTTGAGGTTTGGTCTTTGTCGAGGTACTCTTATGTGAATTTGGGTTTTTATTTGTTTCTTCTCTACCCCGTTGCTTGTAGTACTCATTTGTGTTAGCTAATTCCTCAATATCATCTAGGGTATTTTCAATAGATGCTTCAAGAAGATTCTGGTTACCTCCCCCTTCTTCCTCAAATTGTACATACTTAACAAAATACAAAGCATATCCAATTAAATACATGTGTGCCGAAAACAAATCCTTAGGATCAAAACCTTGAATGGTCTCGGCTTCCTTTAAACTGAGCTGGTAAAATTGAATTTCATATTCATCTAAATGAGAGATGTGCTTCACAGAAATCTCTCCAACTTTCTATGGTAGTGGGATAAATTTCTTTTTCATTTTCTCATTGAAGAAATGTTCCTAGTATGTGTACTGTCTACACACTTCAATGATGAAAAGTTTGTCAGAAACATAAAATGGTAATAAAAAGAGTTCCCCCTAGAATCCATAAAGTATCAAAAAACTAAACTCTTCCATAGATTAATAAACTCCTTTATCAAATAGAAATGATGCAAATTTCAACAATAGTATGGATCTGGCAGAATCATGAATTAGCTTCTTAAAAGAAGACATAAAACCATTTTTCACTTCATAGAAATTGTATGGGGCATTGTGCCTCCATAACACTGGATACCATAATGAAACTGGATCTTTCTTGAAGTCAACATTTCTTTCTCTGGATAAATCCTTAAATATATGACAATAAACTATAACAAAAACTGAATATGAAGTCATATAGAATTTATTGGTTTTTTTAAGGCTCCCCAACTAAAACGAAATCCTGTCGGAGATAATGCAAGCCTAATGAATTACTGCATTTTCATGAATTAAATGATGAAGAATATATACAATATATTTGGGCACTGAGGTTGTGGACTCCTATCCAATTATTCTGGAAAATACATAGGAAAATTGTTAATATGGGTACTTTAAAGAGCATACCTCAACCTGAGTAGAACTGATCTCGCTCCTCGGGCTTGTGAGGAAAATTTTGAGAAACCACATTCCTCCACTGTGTGCTTTAAGAAACTCATCTTATTCAGAATTCTTGAATATCAAAGTAGGGTTAGGAAGTTGTAGCATCCTTTTGAACACCGAAGGGGCCAGATAAATTGATGGTTTTCCTTGTGTATGGATAATTCTCCTCTCTTTATCAAACTTTTCAGTGCACCAGATTACCAACTCTTTAAATTCATATACTTACGACGTGCACCTAGATAATGAAATACCTAAGCTCCAAACTTTGCACAATTCCTTTTCTTTTGGTGGGAGAGATGAGTACCACTTGTATGCTTTTGACCATTGAAACTGGTGGTCTTCTTGTCTGAGATTGTTGACAGTGTCTCCACAATATAAGTCCTTCATTTTACTTGACATGTCTTATGCATATTTCCTTTTTTTATGAATAGGTGGCACTCTTGTCAATATAATCTTTTACAACGAGGCGTTTAATTCTTTATTTTTATTTTTATTTTCATTGTGGTTCATGGTGTGAAGCTCACTACGTCCACAATAATCCCCCCCAAAATCTGAAGAACATAGGAGGGTCAAGCATTTCAAGAATATTTGTCTCACAAAGAGTAGCATGTTGAATAGATGAGACTCGAACCTGGGTGGGGAGGAGAAAACTTCCACCCCCACCAATTGTTTTTAATTCCTTATTTACTGTTACGATGTATTTTCTTGATTATCAATTGTTGTAGCTCTTAGTTCGAAGTTTCCAATTTGCAAGGTCTGATTTTGGATTTATGGAAAAGCTTTTATGAAAGTCACACCACTTAATAACGATATTGAATTCACACAAGCAGTGGCTAATGTGGAGGTGGGAAATAAATGTCATCAGCAATGGTGATATTGTATTGGGGAGTATGAAAAACGGTTAAGTATGGAGGTGAAAAGTGAGGGATGGAAAGTGTATTATGGTGAATGCGGAAATGCGGGATGTGGGATTGCAATGTTTGGAGAATGAAAGGAGAGATACGAGGGACTCCTACATCTGCATTGATGGAAAGTGCTAAGTACCAAAAGGTTGATTTCGCGAGTTTCAGAAATAGGTGAGTCATTTTAGAGAATGTAGAAATGCGAGATGTGGGGTTGCGAGTCTAGGGAAAAGATAAATGGAATCATAGGGAGGACCATGCATCCGCATTCAGGAAAATGGTTATGTATGAAAACGTAAAAGGTGTGTTATGAGTGATGTGGAAATAGGAAGGTTCCATTTGAGTGATGTAGTTTTGCGGGTTGCGGGACTTGGGTATTTGCGGGGTGATGGATAGCTTGGTCTACCACAACAAAGAAAAAAAACTAAGTGTTGGGATTATTTGGGTGGGGAGAATAATTAAGTATGTTTTTGTGGGTTTTCATACCTGTGGATTTGGTGGCAACCCACTCTGTAACCCACATTTTTAAAAGAAAAATGACTAATTAAAGGATATTCAAGAGACAAGAAAAGAAAGAAAATGATTATGGATGGACCTTTATACACTAACATTGATCAAAAAATGTAGACTGACAAGTGGTTACATCTATCGAATGGTGGTATGATTCTACTTACCACACATCAGCGAAAATAACACCCTTCAAAGCCTTATATAGTTATGAACCACCAAAATGGAAAAAGTTTGTGTTGTCTAATACTAAGGTGCCAACAATAATGAATCAACTAGTTGAATGATTAGGATTTATGAGCGGAACGAAATGAAACACAAATATAAAACATTAACATAGATATATAGAGAACAATAATAGAGATACAATAAAACTTAACTTCTATTCAATAAAGAAATATGTTGAAATTGTAAAATGCAGAATGAAACAATCTTGCTTGAATGGTGGTAGCTAATCTCTGAGAAGAGATGTGGAGGCTACGTGCATTCATCTGAGCACATTACAATGAGGCCTCTAGACCATTTTAGCATCGATAACTAATCAGAAAACCCTAGACATCCAAAAACCTAACCCTAGGAGATGAAGCACCAAAAGTCGTATGGGTCCTGATGGGGTAAGTTGGTACATCAACTTCCTGGGGTTGTAACTTTTTCATACGATCTTCATTTTAGCCACATAATAACCCATTGAAAAGGTCTATCCGAGAACTACTCATGATGCCACCACACTCTAACTTCACTCAAAGTGTGACTGTGGCGGGCCCAAAAAAATGTTGTTTAGGGCTTAAAAATGGCCCTGAAAGTTTAGGACCTGAAAATATAGAAACAAACTGCCAAGATGAAAATTGAATGTGAGCATGTTGGAAGAGGTGGGTGGCCATCGATATCTTCATATATCAATCATCCCTCCTTAGGAAGAAATGGTATCCATTGTTTTGAGTTCTCCCATCAGATGAGGAAATTTCTACTGAATTTGGCCCCGGGTGAGCCACTTGCCTTGGTGCAGGAGTTGTCCCTATTTGAGAACATGATAAAGTTGAAGCTTATGTTGGCGAGCGCTCTTGACCTGTGTTTCCACGATATGATCAGTGGATTCTTGTTCCATGCAATAAGGGTTGAACTATGTCGGTGTCAATTGTTCTGCTATCTCTGAGGTGTGCAATAAGGGTGGAAAGTATGGTTGAAGGAGGTCCACATTAAAAATTGGGTGCAGGCCAAGGAAGGGGGGAATGTTGAGCTCAAATCAATTTTCACCCACAACCTTGGTGATGGTGTAATGTCCATAGCGGAGTGGTCGAAGCTTTTGATGGAGTTGGTTAAGGCATTATTTCTGCAAGTGCAACCAAACTTTATCTCCCACCTGAAACTTGTGTGGAACCCGGTGTTGATCATGGTGTTACTTGTACTTGGCATTAGACTTATGAAAAATATCCTGAACCTGTTGGAGGATGTATTGGATTTGTTCAATGAACCAGGTGGATTTGTTGGCTTCGGTTTGAGCATGGGATGATTCTACCTATGTGGACACAAGGGGTAGTGCAACATCCATGGGACCCAATGGTTGAAATCTCAACCCCATCTGAAAGGGGATGTGGTCGGTTGAGCTATGTATGGTTCTATTGTAATTGTGATGAGCATAGGTATGATTATCATCCCGTGTGCGTGGATTCTTGGAATTGTACATGTGAAAGATATGCTTGATCATCATGTTGACGACCTCAGTTTGGCCATCCATTTGGGAGTGGAAGGACGACCATTTGGTGATCTTGGTATCTAGTTGTGACCAAAGGCTCAACCAGAATGTGTTGAGGAACCGGATGTACCAATTTGAGATGATATTTTGTGGTATCCCAAAATGTACCCACACTCATTCAAATAAGAGCTTGGTAGTGGCCTCCACTGTGATGCTCTTCTTGCAGGTGACCAGAATCACCAGCTTGGAAAATTGATCAACAACCACGAAAACACAGCCATTTCCTTGCTTGGTTTAAGTAAGTACTGACATGTAGTAAATCTAGATAGATTCCTAGGGATTTTCAGGAGTAGGCAAAGGGGTGTACATGGCTTATTTATTAATGTTTGGTTTGAAAACGGCACGGGCCATGCAGGTCCTGATATACTTGATGACATCCTCTCGAAGTTTTGGCCAATATAAATGTTGTTGCAGCACTACCACTACTTTTCCACGCCGAAGTGTCCTCCCACACGACTGTAGTGAGCTTCCCAAACCATCTTTTCTTGCTTGCTTGATGGGACAAAGATATGGCCCTATTATCGTGCAATTTGTACTTGTCCCAAAGGGAAAGGCTAAGGGAGAAAAATTGGCGTAGCGAGATTTTATCTTATCACTATCACCTTAATAAGATACCTCTTTCTATTTAGAGATGATAACCCAGGGGAGACATCCCCGGTGACCTGGGGGTTTGAGAAGGCAAAGTTTAAAGTGTCAATAAAAGGTATCCACTCTCACAAGTCACACTAATCAGAAAGTCCCAAGGTTTTAATCAATGAACCAATGGTGTGCTTAGATTTACCTGCCCAAAAAAAAGCAACAAGAAAACAATATATTTTGCAAGTACAAATTTGATGTTAGTGCTTCATAAACCTTGGACTAGTCAATAAAAGAAATAAGTTGATACTAGATGAAGAAAACATAATTTTATAATAGAAATGTTTACAATATAATAGCTTCACAATAAATGACTTAAAAGAGATTCACAATGAACAAAGATAATAACCCAATAATAACAATGTACTAGCAGTTGTCATAAGCTAATTAGGCAATGTAAAACTCAACCTTTGCAATTTCTTTTAAGTGATTTTACTGTTGTAATAAATGGATTTAGCTTACTTTTGTAATGGAAGCAAGAAGGTTAATGAATTAGCCTAATCTAGGGTTAGTAAAGGTTAGTAGGTTGCTTGAGGTAAAAGATTTAAGGGTTGGTTTCATCACTCAATCAATTTCAAGGTCTAAATCAGTGCCTTTTAGGGCTAATGGAGTCACTTTGTAGCAGAAAAATTGAAGTAACAAATGATAATGTGAGAGATAAATACAAGAAGGTCAATGATTGAGGTGTTGGTAACCCGAGGCCTCAATCACTAAACCCTAAGAGGAAAATGGCCACTAGGAAGTAGGTAAATCTGGGCCCTAGCGGTTTTCTTCCCTTTTTAGCTCAAGGATGAAGTAAATGATGGCTTGATGAAGAAAATGATGCTAGGGTGCTACAATGGTAGGGCCCTTAGCACAATGCTTCAAAAAAGTAGGGTTTCTAGCACAATCTAGTAGGTGAAAAATTGTTAAGACAAGGACAATAACATGTGCTTGTTCTCCTAGGGTTTTAAACTAGCAATTTCATAATATTGGAATAAATGAAAAGTAAATGTACCATAAACATTCAAAGAAAAGAAGGATTTCATAAAATCACTTACATCCACCAAGAATAATCTAGCAATAATCCTAGTTGAATATTTTCCACCAAGAAAAATGCTAAGAAACACCAAATTTAGCCTCCTCCAAGAAGTGCACACCAAATTTCAGCCAATAAAACCTAAGTAGGGCGCAAATTTCATACCTCACTTGTGGGAGTGAAAGATGATGAAAAATACAAGGGAAAAAACCCTTATTTATACAGTGAAAATGACCTTTAATTTACAAAATTAGGTCAAAAGGCCGGCATGGCCTGTTTACATGTAATATCCATTTTTTTACATAAAATGACAAATTAAAACCAAAATCAAGCAAGATAGGTGACGTCATGTCCTTCTAGGGTGACGTTGGGCCTCTTAGGTGCAACGTTGGCCTCCAGGAGCAAAATGCTAAGCCTCCCAAGGCCTCTTGATCAAGCCACATGTTCCACTTGGCACACAACTGCCTCCATCGTGTCCATCAAACAATGGGTGACATCAAGGGTCATAGAGGTGACATCATGGGCCTTCCAAGGCCAACATCTTAGTGGGAGGGAAAGACCCACTTAGTTCCAGGCCTACCAGGCTATCTCTGGTGGAACATCCTCCTCTCTCTCCGGTGCAAGCGTATGGTATGTGTCTGCCCCTCGTTGTGGTCTCTTCATCCATCTAGTGGGATTTTAGCCCTATGGAGGTCCAAACTAATCATCTCCCCATGTGTACCTGTCCGTTGGGTGTGGCCCTGCAACAAAAAAAAGTACGCCATCCATGGTCTCATAAGTCACAAGGATCATAGAAATGTCAATCACGTATAATAATCAAGTTATCTAAACATGTGCATGAAATCCCCCTTTCCTAGACAAGAGCTCAAAGACATTATGTAATTCTACAAGCCATGTTTAGAGAGGGTTTCAAGAGGTCCTATTGGGATAATTCTCATTGGATGTGGTATGTTTCCAGGTGAAGACAAATCCAGGTCATGTAAGCGGATGAGGTGGTGTGGGGATGTTTGAGCAATGGGTGCAGTGATGACAGGGAAATGTATGGATTACTTGTGGGTGCCTCTAAAGAGGATGAGTTGCAGCGTATCATGGATGCAAATATTTCCAATCATGTTCAATGTTTTTTACCTTTTTATCTTATTCCTTTTTCTTTCAAGAGAATAGTTAGGGGACACTGCCCTGGCGTGGTGACCGATGGTGACAGTGTTACCCACAAGCATTTCATGGAGATGAGAAGTTTGGCTCATGATGAGACCCCATTTCTCTTGGCTATGCCACCAAGAGCCACTACCCTGCCGTGGTGACCAGCTAAATGGTAGTGTCATACTGCTACATGCCCATGGACCTAATAGGCTAGCTTGTGATGAGACCCCCTATCCTCTAACTAGGTCTTGATTTTATTATTTTATGGGTCCCTCCATTTCTTTCTAAGAACCCTTTTATTTCATTCTCGGGGATCCATGGGCAAAGCATATGAAGGTTTTGTTCTTTTGGATTCTATCTTTTGCCACCTACTTTTACCCTCTGGGATTTTAGCCCCTTCTTCCCACAAGGCAAGTTACAACCCTTTGCTATCTTGGAAAACCCAATGCCCGAACCAATGTAGGGGATGGATGAGAGGGAAAATGATGAAAAGTGATAAGTATGGTGGGAATGGACGATGACCTTTCATGAACCCACCTAGTGGAAACTCAAATCCTAAGGGAACCAACTTGCTAGTGCATCCTGTCATTCCCCCCAGGTGTGGACAAGTGGAAAAGCATAAAGTCCAAGCACACGTCATGAAGAAAAAAAGAATTAAATGCACATATTCAAAATGTTTTGAGAATCAGAGTGAAACATACCATGATACCCAGACTCATTACCTCATGGAGAAAGACCCACTTCTGCTGAAGGACCAGGCCGATGGGATGGATGTTGTTGTTGTTGACAGGATGGAGGTGTTGAAGAATAAATATGGGCCCTCCAGGGACAGGCTCAAGTCAATATGTCTCTCGGTACTCCATGTCTAGGACCTGTGGGCCTCGAGACATAATATCCTTATGTATCCCTAGGTTAGGGGATAATATCTATCTCCAAGTCGGGGACATGTGCTCATCGTAGAGTGCATGAGAACCTAAGAATCTCTGGTATGACTTGTGACCTGCTAGATCTCAACAAAATTATTATTAATTATTTGGGTTGTGATATCACCCTTGGCTCATATATGGTACAATAAAATGAAAGTAAGCAAGAATATATACAAATTGAAATACAACTACTCTAGCATGAAATGCAGATGGTATATACAATGAATGTAAAATGCCTACCTACTTACCTCTAATTACTTGTTGGTTGAATGTTAGGTGTAGTCAAATAGCCAATGAAACCATCCTAGCAATGTCTCACAATACCTTCCTATGTGCTTCATCGTAAACCAAAGCAGTGATAAGTTAAGCACAAAAATAACATGAGTTAGAAAATGTATTGTATCATTGGAAATCATAAGGTCTAGCTCATGGAGGCAGGTGGGAGGGAAAAAAATGGTGCCAAGTCATTCTCTCAAGAAAGTGCTCAATCCATTTCAGAAAGGGATTGTGAAAAGTCAAAGGTTCAAAAGACTAACTCAAAGAGTCTGAAAGTTGGCTACCTCGGACGTCTTCACAATCTGAGGCCTAGGAAGGGACTATCAAGAACCTAGAGGACGACTAACAATTTCTTAAGGGGAAGCTGGAAGACCGTGATAATAGGCTTCTTCTTAAGGTACTCAACCTTCCCCTAAATTCCCAAAGGAGTCTTTGTCCTATAGAAGACTTGCGATAAGGGACATGTTTCCAAATCACACACTTAGTGACATAGTGAGGTAGAGTGATCAAAGGGAGGTGGAAAATCTTATCACAGGTATCATGTTTCAGGAAAGCAACTTCCTCACTCTTATCAATATCTGAGCATAACGATTGTTGATAATTTTCTTCATAAAAAAAATCTAAATGCTCAGAGGAGTATTCATCAAAATCCTCAAGATATGACCAAAAATCATCAGGAGAATATAGGACTAGGTCATCCCTGGCTGTTTGGAAAGTATCTGTAATTATATCATCTCCTCATTGTCAATTGTCAAAATTAGTAACCTCATATGATAGTTGCAAAGGCAACTTCTGGAAATGACCTTCAATGTTGTAAATGGGATCCTTATTAGAACCAATCACATCCCACTTATGCCTTCCAACATGTATGAACTCATCAATATGATCAACAATGTCACTATCTTCAACATAACATGAAGGATTTAAAGCATTCAAGGGATCCTCTAGCACCTCTTCACTTTCCAAATCATAAAATAAACAATCGTCAAAATTTTGGAAAGGAGGGTAACTCACCATGTTTATTTCTTCTTGTGCAGGAGCTTTGAGGACTTGGGTGACTTCATCAAATGAGACAACATGCATCATTGTTTCACCCTCATGACTTGCCCCTACATCTCCAACTGTACAAAAATGAGACTCTACCTTGCCTGAGGATTTTATTTCTCCTTCACTCTTTGTATCATAGAATAAGGTATTATCAAAATCCTGAAAAGGAAAGTGACTAACCTCATCCTCTTTTTCTTGTGCTAGAAAAATGGGATTTTGGATGGCTTCATCAGAAGGAAGGGGACACATCAATACTTCATCATTGTTTTTGATGTCCTTAGGTTCCAACTCCTAAACCACGTCTTCATTATTCTTGGAAGAAGAATGAGTAATCCTTTGTTCTTCCTTCTTGGATTCGAAAACCTCATCAAGATCCTCCTCCTTACCATCTTGTTGGTCGATTATTTGTTCCCCTTATTCTTGGAAATCAGCAGTAAAGGTCTCAAGGGAAACTAATCTCTCCAAACTAAGAGTGTTTGGGGTAAATAGGTGTCCTTCCTGGGATAAGGTGATATTTGTCTCGATTTCTCTAGCCATGTCATGAGCCTCATGGAGCATTCTAGGGCCCTTTTTAGTGATGGAAAACCCTAAATGCACTAAGAGAGCATTGCTATAGAGATAAACGAGGTACTTTTCTTTAGGATGATGTATTCCAGGAATTCAAAATAGTAGGTCCTCAAACCTATTCTGGAACTGTCTGACAGTTTCATTCTCAGTTTGTTTTATATGCTTGATTCTTTTTAGTAGTACTGGGATGTCTTCCAACTTAATACCCCATATTTTGAGAAAGGTTTCTTCCAATTGTTCCATAGATGTGATGATAGCATCAAGGGTTGTCATACCACTTTCTAGCATCACCATGAAGAGTGGCAGAGAAGAGTTTCATTGTCACTGATAGGGTGGAATTGAAAGAAATCCTAGAAATCACCCATGTGATAGTCGGATCTCTCCCCAGCACTACCAGTAAATTTAGGGAGCCATTTCTCGTACTTCTGGGGAATTTTTCGAGGATATCCCTAGATTTTACTCATGTCTAAAGTTTTGAAATTTCCTGGGTCCCAATGAGAAGTCATGGTTGGTTTTTTCATTAGTGGAGTCGCCAGGTAAGCTTTGAAAAGTAAAGGATTTTGAGGAAAGGCTTACTGAAAAGTGTCATCTTTGAGGAGAATTGACTGAGTGTTCCCCGACAACAGCACCAAAATGTTATCGTGCAATTTGTACTTATCCCAAAGGGAAAGGCTAAGGGAGGCAAATTGGCATAACGGGAGGTTATCCTATCACTGTCACCTTAATAAGATACCTCTTTCTATTTAAGGATGATAATCCAGGGGAGACATCCCCGGTGACCTGGGGTTTGAGAAAGCAAAGGTTAAAGTGTCAATAAAAGGTATTCCCTCTCACAAGTCACACTAATCAGAAAGTCCCAAGGTTTTAATCAATGAAGCAATGTTGTGATTAGATCTACCTTCCCAGAACAAAGCAACAAGAAAACAATATATTTTTCAAGTACAAATTTGATGTTAGTGCTTCATAAACCTTGGACTAGTCAATAAAAATAATAAGTTGATACTAGATGAAGCAAACAGAATTTTATAACAACAATGTTTACAAGATAATAGATTCACAATAAATGCCTTAAAAGAGCTTCACAATGACAAAAAATAATAACCCAATAATAGCAATGTACTAGCAGTTGTCAGAAGCTAATTAGGAAATGTAAAACTCAACTTTTGCAATTGCTTTCAAGTGTTTTTACTTTTGTAATAAATGGATGTATATTACTTTTGTAACAACAGCAAGAAGGTTAGTGAATTAGTCTAATCTAGGGTTAGGAAAGGTTAGTAGGTTGCTTGAGGTAAAATATTTAAGGGTTGGTTTCATCACTCAATCAATTTAAAGGTCTAAATCAGTGCGTTTTAGGTCTAATGGAGTCACTTTGCAGAAGCAAACTTGAAGTAACAAATGATAATGTGAGAGATAGAGACAAGAAGGTCAATGATTGAGGTGTTGGTAATCCAAGGCCTCAATCACTAAACCCTAGGAGGAAAATGGCCACTAGGAAGTAGGTAACCCTAGGCCCTAGCGGTTTTCTTCCTTCTTTAGCTCAAGGATGAAGTAGATGATGTATTGATGAAGAAAATTATGCTAGGGTGCTACAATGGTAAGGCCCTTAGCACAATGCTTCAAGAAAGTAGGGTTTCTAGCACAATCTAGTAGGTGAAAAATTGTTAAGACAAGGACAATAACATGTGCTTGTTCTCCTAGGGTTTTAAACTAGCAATTTCATAATCTTGGAATAAATGCAAACTAAATGTACCATAACCATT
>SNQJ01S0200297.1:0-16983 GCA_010110895.2 Picea sitchensis | reverse complement strand
TCTTTTCCACCCTCTTGACCGGGTTCTCCTCGCTCTCGCTCCACAGCAGATTCTCGTCTCTGATGGTCAGCACAGGCCTCAGCCGAGACCCCATAAAACTGGCCTGGAAGCTACTGCTCCTAGGCGTCTGGAAACCATGATTCCAGGGGGAACCTGCCCATATTTCAATATCAGAATCGTGTATAGAGGAGCCCAAGACCGAGGCAGAACTCCCTGCTAAAATGCAAGCCATGTTCACAATCTGGGGATGCTGCCGCTGAATGTGAACCTTGTTGATACCTTTCTATGCAGTCTACCGTGAGCATTTATATTGCGTTCAAATCAATTCAGACTTAGAAGAAGTCAGCTCTCTTCTGGGTCAACACTTCTCTACGCCAATCCAGCATTTTCAGAGAGCATTATTAGCTGGAATGGAAAAGTCTATGTGCTGGAACACGCTGAAATAGTCTGATTATATATGCAATCGTTAGTATATTTCTGTGGCCATTGTCCGGGTCATCACAAGAGGACAGTCTGTAAAGAACAAAAAATATATATTCTTGTTACGCCGTTGGAATACCATGGTGGGACATGGCCGACGATCATGGAAACCACCTCTGTCGTCCATCCATAAAAGTAACATAAGGCGCACTTGGCATGTCACTTTTCACCTCCAGGTGTTGGTCGTTCATTTACACATGAACTGGTGCAAAAATATATTCTTTGTGTTTTGACCCTGCCATGGCGGCGTCAATAACGTTAGTTGATCCAAAGATAATGTGTTTTGACCCTGCCATGGCGGCGTCAATAACGTTAGTTGATACAAAGATAATTATATATATAGGGGTGGTTGTGGTAAGGCAAATATATATATCAATTTGGCTTACCACAACCACCCCTATATATAATAGTTGATACAAAGATAATTATATATATAGTTGTGGTTGTGGTTGTGGTTGTGGTTGTGGTATGGCAAATTTATATATATATATATATATATATTTTAACTAGCACACTCATATAATTTATGACTGATAAACGCCGAAAGGCTGAAGGAAAATTCTGAAAACAGTAACTACGAACCAACGATCTTCAAGCTCGCGGTGAATTGTCGATGGAGATTGATACCACCAACAACCACTTTTATAAAGCTTCTTCTCCACGCGCGTTGTCCGCTTGCATTCACCATGCCAATCTCACGCGCGCTGTCCGCCTGCATTCATCCACGCGGCCATAAACAAGCTTCTTCTCCACGCGCTCTGTCTGCCTGCATTCACCATGCCAATCTCACGCGCGCATTCACCATGCGAATCTCACGTGCGCTGTCCGCCTGCATTCATCCGCACTGGAAACGCTTCACTTCACATCCACGCGGCCATAAACATCCGCAGTGGTAAAAAAAAATGACTGCGCGTAAATTTTTTTAGTTGGTATCCAACACCCACGCGGCCATAAGTATCCGCCCAGTGACAATAATTTAGTAAATTGTGGCCAGCTTAATAGATTATCTTTTAATCATTGAACGTGGCAATCTGGTGGTGAGCAAGTAATTTTTTAATCTGATTTAGTAAATGTAAAAAAGTAATCACATAAACGGACGTCTTTATAAATGAGCGGAAGTTAATTTATTAAAATCTCATCCATTGATTAGAGAGGACGACTAAGAATATGCCAGCATCTTCAATTGCCAACCCTAAGATTGAAATTTATGATTAAAAGGTGATTAATTCTACCCATTGTCAATAGGTATACGCCTTTCGGCGTAATTAATGAAATTGTAGATAATTATTAATATTACAAAACTAAGATGGGAAATAGGTATTGGAAAGTTTAAATTTATTTATACATTCAAAATAAAGATTTTAACAAAATCTAAAATTATAATATGAACAATAATTTTAATTTTTTTTTATGAATTGTAAATTTGGTGATTGATAAGTGGTATTGATTGTGTTTATTCCATCTTAAATTGTTTTATTGTAATTTTCCTTAAATTGAAAGATATGTATTTAAATTATTTTTTATGTTTTTGGTGGATTTATGTTTGTGTCGATATGTATTTTAAATTATTTTTATGTTTTTGGTGGATTTATGTTTGTGTCATATATATATATATATATATATATATATATATATATATATATAGTTTGTATAAAATTCTAATTGAGTTTGGATAAATTGGAAAAGATGCCATGTATAGACTTTCATATTTTTAATATAAGGTTTTAGAATGCATCTAGCTTTTCATAGAGGAATAAAATAAGCAATTATTGATACTAAGATTTCATATCTAATCATACTTCATTAGAAATCAATGCATATTTTTGCATTGCTAGTGGAATGCTTTTCACATTAATGGAAGACTTCTCTTGTGTTCATCATAATTGTGTGCAAGAAAATATTGATAATTGTTTTTCAGAGTGTCATTACTCAATTCTTACAACATTATTATTGAACTAGTGTTATTAAATCTTCTTGACTTGAGATGAACAAAGTGGTTGGAAGGCTATAGATATTTGCTAAAAATTGTCATTAAATAGAAAATGTAATTACTAGATGAACCTACTAGTATGCCAAACTAGTAGGGAATCTTACTCCTAGTTATGGGATCATGAGACAACATTCCTACCAAGGGGGAACTTTCCACTAAGTCATAAGTAGTTTAAATCATACTCGAGGGCCATCCTTTTGGAAGGACGAGTCTATTAAATACCATCAACATTGTTAAGATAGGTAGGCCACTTGGTTTCTTTCCACTTCGTGCTTAGATAGATCTTGAGTGGCTCTTGGAATGATCAAATTCAACATTAGGTGCTCAAGTTTAGTGGGATAACGAAATTTTCCATGTTTCTTTGGTTTCATTGATTCTTAGTGCTCTTGCATCATACTTCATTATATAAGAACTCTAAACCTCTTAGTTCATACTCTTTGTATCCTTTTTTTTTTTCCATTGAATCTATTTTTCCCATTTGTTTTATTGATCGAAATATGATTCAAACTATACATTGTCCGCTTCGATCTAAACAACCATTTCTTCAACCTTGCCCCGTTAAGGAAGTGTCTTGCTTGGTCCTTTACTCCATATTCCATTGAATCCTTTGATTTTTCAACAATGTTGTGAATGTGTTAATTTTACTTTCTAGACATGCTTGACTCTACAACAACCATAACCATCTCAACTTGGAAAACCAAGCCATATACATATGAAATTCTCATTATCTTGTATATTGGAAGAAATATACTTAATCTACTTCTCATTGTTGTTTGAATACTAGTCCCCTGGCATAGAAAATCATTTACATGTGGTAAACATATCTTCCACTTCTAGAAAATAATTGCTTTGTTCATTATCTTCACTTTCTCCACTTCCTCTTCAACATACAAGGTAGGAGATGTATTCACTACAACTCCTAAATCAACCTCTACTAGAAATTGGAAATAAAATAAAGATTGTCTCTTTTGGATACATTCATTTGTGTTTTCTCTATGATAATCCACTCTTCCCATCATTGTCCTCACCATTGTCATGGGCATCCACGCTTCAGAGTCTTCCAATCTTTTATGTCTTCCATGACCTCTTCTTATATGTGTCATCACTCTAACTCTAGTATGTGATCTCCTATTACAATCTCCCCACCTCATAAACATTCACTAATTATCCCATCTTAGGCCAAGGTCTTTCTCTAGTCCTACACTATAGGATCAATATGCACTAATCCCATTTAATACAAGATGAACATGAATGCAAATCTACCATTTAATACAACATGCATACCACTATTAAGTAACACAATAAGATGCAACTTACAAAGTAATTAAACAAGCAACAATTAAACATAAGTGGCATTAATAAACCTTATAGAGAAAACAAACATCACATAAAACTCTCGAACCTTGAGTAACTAATTCCTTCACTTATATTTAACTTTATTCCCATTCCACCACCTCAAAACCCAACTTTTAAGTGACAAAAGTGTGTTCTTCCTGAGAGATTGTTAATTTACAAATATGTTGAATAATCTCAAAAGATTCAAACTATTGAAATAAATGGGTTGAATCTCAATTCAATTTGTCTTGAATGTATTGTTGTAGTCAAATCGTTTCACTTTGTTATTTAGTTTGGGTTGAATCTCAATTCAATTGGTCTTGAATGTCATTAAAACTATTGTACTCAAATCATTTAACTTTGTTATTTAGTTTGTTGGATACATTATCCACTATTTTATTATTAAAAATAATGTTTTGTTTTCATTTCTTATGAATATATCTCACAATGTGAGATAAGATACACCGAGAAGAATGATTTTCGAACTGGAGATACAATGGGAAGAACGATTTTCGC
Source organism: Picea sitchensis (assembly GCA_010110895.2). NCBI lineage: Eukaryota > Viridiplantae > Streptophyta > Pinopsida > Pinales > Pinaceae > Picea > Picea sitchensis. The sequence goes on along the minus strand of SNQJ01S0200297.1, from coordinate 12,662 downwards.
ATCTAAATCAGAATATTTGTGTTCCTAGAAAACACATCTGGACTTAGGTTGTTATTGGTATAAAACCCAATAAGCAACTTTTATAACCAGAAAACACATCTGGACTTAGGTTGTACTTGTTATTGGTATAAAACCCAATAAGCAACTTTTATAACCATCGAGGAGGAGGATTGATTGGCACATGGCTTTAATTGTACAAACAAAATGGATGGGTTTCTATCTTCCTTTGTGCATTCAAGTTGACATTCTCATTTATTTCCTTTTAGTGCTTCACTTAAAATAATACCATTCTTTTAAAGATTTCGGCGAGAAGCTTGAACACACTGACGATAACTTGTGATTTACTCACGATCAACTTAAACTGGCGAATAAGCAGGATAGATAGTTTGACAAAAGATGTTGTTGCATCCCGCTCAATAAAACAAGTCAACTCAGAATTGAAAACAAGTGTTACGGTTGGTCAACATCTCTGTGTACTAATGTAGCACATGGACAATGAATTATTCTATGCAATACCAATGTCTATGTCAAAGTCGCATCTATCTCTCTATAAGTCAAAGTGTTTTCGCTACTTGCCTACCAGAGGACGGATTTCTTTTTCGGGGGTTCATAGACCAAACCAATAAGCGGAATGCTTCTATTTCAACGCTAGTATCAGCGTAGATCAGAAGCGCGGCTCACAAATTCGGCGGTCAAAAATACTCAGCGACAATGTATGATGATGCAGGCGGCGGCTAGGGTAAACCCTAGCCTCTGAGAGTGGGAGTTCCTCATGGTCTTCATGTGTACAGCGAATTTTCCCTGAGTCTTCTAAGAATGTAATACACTTGCCCCGAGTCTTCTCAAAAGAATGTAATAGTGTATATGACTAACACACAACATTTTATTTAATAATAAAATAATGTTATATGAGATAAAATATTTATTTATTTAATAATAAAATATTATGTGATAAAATTATTTATAATTTAATTATTTTTAATAAAAAAAAAAAAAAAAAAAAAAAAAAAAAAAAAAAATATAATTAATTTAATAATATTTTGTTATATATATAATTAATTTTATAACTATATAATTATATAATTAATTTATTGGACCGGCCAAAGAAAGAGAGGAGATAGAAGGCCAAAGGTTGGCCAAAATGAGAGAGTCATTCCAATCCCTATGCATTCAATGAGCAACAACTAGCTTAAGTAAGATGCAATCCCCCTTTCCTCACATTCGAAGGGAGGTTGAGGTTTAGGTTTAGGTCTCCTAGCATCTCAAGGGAGGGAGGGTGAGGTAACGAAGCAAGGAAGGGCCCGTTCACCTTTATATATATATATATATATATATATATATATATATATATATTTATATATAATTATATATTCTATATATAATTAATTTATTAATATTTGTTTTTATATAAATTAATTTTTAAATTAATTTATTAATATTTTGTTCAAAAGAGTTGAATCTTATAATTTGAATTGAGGAACTTTTCTTGGTTGGTTAAGGTTTCAATAGTGAAAAAGTGATTAATTTATTAATATTTTGTTTAAAGGAGTCAATCCAATAATTTGAATAGAAGAACTTTTCTTGGTTGGTAAACGTTTTAATAGTGAAAAAATTAAGAGTTTTTTTGTTTTAAGTTAAGTAAGGTTTACTCATAATAACGAAAGTGCTTTTCAAGGAAACACCTTAAAGGATTTGAATTTAATTTATTTAATAATTAGATAAATTATAATTAATAAAAAATATTTATATTTTTAATTTGTTTAATGAATAAAAAATAAAATTAATTTTACTTGTTTAATAATTGGATAAAATAAAACACTTTTGGGGAGTGTTTTGGATAGATACTTAAATTAGATCCCACCAAAATATTTTTCATGATACTAACTTTCCCACCTTCTAAGTCATCAAAATTTAGTTATCTTGGAACCGCTTAATGTTTTTTAAGAATTGAAATAATATCTTAAAGAAATACAAGTAATCTATTACTTTTTTAAGATCCTCTTACTTTTCTTATAATCAAATAAACCATTTTTTATCTCAAAAATTATTTGAATTATATTTAATTATATATATTTAATCCAAAAATTATAAGATAAATAAAAAAGTAAATGTTGAATTTATGAATTCCCAACCCCTCTTAGTCTCCATATCATAAGAATTTCATTTTATTATTAATATGCATACTATAAACTGAATATTAATATACATTTGCATGCTATAACATTAATTGTTTGGTGAATTTTAATATTTATGTATATTAGGTAATTCACACTATTTAAATTTAAATTGTATAATTACAAATATTTTTATTTAGTCAAAGCTCTGTTTGTAAAAATTAGTTAATAAAAATTATTTAAAACGCTAAAAATTAAATTTATTTTATGATGATGATGATTAATGTCCACTATAACCGAATTGGTTTGTATTGACCTTAATAAAGTAAGATATTTCTTCAATTTCTTTAAAATTGTATTTTTATGCTCAAAAATCAGAGATGCAATTCCAAGATCACTATAGTTTTGATGAGACTTAGGAGGTTAAGACTCCATACCGAAAATATTTTGAAAATGAGATCTACCATGGGTATAGCATATCAATCAAAGAGGAAGTATTTTTCATTTTCTACTAATGAGAGTTAGTTCTTATTTTAGCAACGTTTATTTTCTTCTTAATTTAGAAGGCGATAATATTTTTATAACATTTTGCATGATGACTTTATTCTCAGATTCTCCAATGATTTAGCTAAGATTTGACATCTTTATTCCATCACCAACAAGGTGGTTTTCATTAGAGTTTGAAGCAATTCTTGGAGCTTCTTGTCATCCATTTTATTTATCTTATTCATGTACATTAAGTACCTAATAATCATAGTCATGCTCAATAGGGAAGGCTTCTCTATGAAAAGATATGATGTATTGCTATTTTAAAATTATAAGTTATAATTTCAGATTTGTTCTATCTTCTCAATAATTATAGTTCTCACTTTATATAAATTTTTATCATTTAAAATATGTTCAAATAATTTTTTAAACGAATTTTTAATTACTCCATGTTAAATACGCACCACATTAAAAATCCATTGATGCAACTCATAGCAAGTCACCTTTGACATATATTTAATATATTGAACATGCATAGGCATTAAGAGTTACATGAATAGAGGAGACTCTTAATGCGAGTCTACTCTGATTTATCTATTTTATAATGCTATAAGGCTCATATTTTTACTTTTACACGAGGAATGAGGAGGTTTCAGATTCTCTCATCTTATCTTCTTGACTCTCCCACTTTTTACCCTTAACCCTGTGGTTAGAATTAATGATTAATTTAGAATTGGTTTTGGTTTTGTTTGTTGGAGGCTGTTGAGATATTCTCTCAACCTCCATAACTATTTAGAATAAGTTGCCCAACTATATATATATGTTGCAATTGAGATTCAAGATAATACAAATCATTATTGTGTGTTGTGTGCAAGTTCTCTCTGCTCTCTCATTTCTCGAATAGCATCAGAGTCAATGGCTTAACTTCACCGGAATGCCCAAGAAATACTAGAAGAGGTTCTCCTGACATAATGTAGATTGGTGAGTGTTGAATCTTTTTTGTGAGAGCAGTTGTGTCTATTGTTGTACCCAAAATTTACTGGAAACAACAAAAGAGGAATGTGACTCACGCGAGTCATCCGAGGAGCAACAATATCAGAAGGCAACATATCAATAGTAAAATTCAAATCAGGGACCAGCTGTGCAACAGAGCTGAGGGAGGATGTTGTGCGTCAAACTGCAAGCTGCTACGCGTGTGAGATAGAGAGCCGATTGCTATAATCCAGAGGATCAAATCATAAATGAAGGCCATCGCTATTGTGTTATGTTGTTTCTAATGTACCGACTGTTATGAAATGAAGCCCAATACAGGAGATCTTCTCGCTATTTCCCCGTATTCTCAAGCTTCAGCCTTCCTCGTATATGAAGCAATTCCCATGTAGATCTATTTCCGGATGCATTCATCATCATTTTGTGTTTGTATGTGTGGTGTGTTATTTATATTGTATATCTAAAGCAAGAGGGGGAAATTGAACACACTCAGCTCAGTGTGTATAGTTGTTCATGTAGTTCCATTTGTGGATCTGGGAAGGATCCCTCACTAGCCGTTGAAGATGAGAGTAGTGCCGTTGAAGATGAGAGTAGTGGGTTAATGAGGTTACGCGACATAGTGTGGTCCAGTTATTGACTTCGGAGATCCTTGATTCTCAAGGGTTCAGGAGTGGAACTGGAGAATTCATCTCAGGAACTACTATGACAGCTTGATAGAGTTTGTGGCCTGCAAGATGCTACCCAACAAAGATTTAGACAAAGATCTATGTTGTGATTTGAAGAGTTGTAATATGTCGTTTATTTGTAATGTAATCATTAAGGAAAGGTGTTAGAATTAATGATTAATTTAGAGTTAATTTTGTTTGTTGAGTTGTTGAGATATTCTCTCAACCTCCATAACTAAGTTTAGAATAAGTTGGATTTGACTCCAACTATATATATATATGTTGTAATTGAGATTCAAGATAATACAAATCATTATTGTGTTGTGCAAAGTCTTCGCTTCTCATTTTCTTAATAACTAATTTGGTAGATTCGGGCATCCGGTGGCAACACAAAGTGAATCCATTTAGCTTGCTTGATGATCCAAATCTACAATTGGTGAAGCTCTTCTTGAATGGCGAGAGTCCTTTCAACTGATTTTTATGTAGTCAAATTTCATGTACTAAGAGGAGTTCGACTTGCAAAAGTATTGTTTCAACCGTATATAAGAAATAAATCAACCGTTCGAGTTAAATTGGTAATTACTCTTAAATTTGGTAACATGGGATGTTTAATCCAAATTACATTATTTAAAAAAATTAAAAATTTCTTGGTTGTGATGAAAAAAATTAAAATATGTTAATAATATCATATTAAAATTAAGTTACATATTATTTTATGACTTTAAATCCAGTAAATAGATTTTATGACCGTAGTATAATCACCCATTGAAGTGAATAAAAATGGATGAACATGGTGTATCAATAGATTCAATACCTAATAACAATAGGGTAAGGTAATCGACCATATTTTATAGATGGATGTAATATATGTAATAAACAAATATGGCATATTTCATTTTTTAACCATATTCAGAACTGTAACCTTGTTCAACATGATAAATTGTGAAGTAAGAAAAAATGCGCAGAGAAAAAAGAATAGAACAAAAACAATATATTAGAATATAAGAAGAAGATTACAAAAGAGTAATATGAAGAAGTTATGAAGTAGTAAGTCCTATGCAAAGGGAAATAACTAAGCTAAATAATCTCAAGCAAATCAAGAAGATCAAAGCCTAGCTGTGACAAATAAGCAATGTACATCCATCTTACTGAGGTTACATTATATTTAACACCTCTCAAACTCAACAAGCATAAACATCACTGATTATGCCTATGTGTTGTCTTTGAAAATCAAAATCAGATTTTCCTAGTGGCTTTGTAAAATGCCAGGTTGATCTCGAGAACCACGTAATTGTAGTAATATCACTCCATTATTGACTAGCTCACAGATGAAATGAAAACGAGTGTCAAAGTATTTGCTTTTCTTGTGAAACACAAAATTCTTTGATAACATGATGGCTAAACTGTTGTCACAGAAAATTGTAGATGGTTCTCGTTGTTCCTTCAACAAATCTCTAAACATCCTTCTCATCCATACTACATGCCAAGTTGTGCTTGTGGCTGCGACATACTCTGCCTCTGCAAAAGATATTGAAACAATTGGTTGCTTCTTTGAAGCCCATGAGATTAGGTTCGTGCACAGTTGAAAAAACATATCCTGACGTGCTTTTCCTATCATCTAGGCTACTCACTCGAAATCACCGCCCAGGTAACCGTAAAGTTGATAACTATCGATTAGTGTACCATAAGTCTAAATTGAGAGTTCGTTTAACATATCTCGACTACTACCTATTTTCTCCAATGAGAATCTTTGGGGATTCCATGAACCTGAAACAAGGTCAGTTCGATATAATGTCAGTCACCTAAGGTTGTAAGATACAACATGATGTCTACTAAAATTTTGTACAGGGTTGAGTCCACTGTAGGGCCTTCATCTTCTTGCTCAATTTTCAGGCCTAAATGTATGTGGGTTTCTCATTGATCACATTCTCCATGAGAAACTTTTTGATGATGTCTCACGCATTCTTTTTCTCCGATGTGATGATGTCTTTGCTGATTGATCAAACTTCAACGGCGAAAAAATATTTCATTGCGTTAAGATCCGCCATCTCAAGTTCAGATTGCATGGCATGTTTAAAATTTGTTAACTCCAGATTTCCTCAGAGCAGATCATGTCATCAACATATAAACATACAATCAAAATTTTGCCATGCTGATCTGTTTTGGTGTAAAAAAGTTGGCTCATTTTGACTTCTCACGGTAAAACCACTTTTTGATCGTATAAGCAATACCGCATCAAGCCTTTGAGCTTGCTTGCCATACAAGGCTTTCTTCAACCGACATATTCACTTTAATATCGCTTCCTTACCAAATCAAGGTGGTTAGATCGACATGTTCCTTCTTCTAAAAGACCACTGAATGTCACTTGACATCCATCCGGGTATACTTTCCATTTGTATAATGTTATAATAATAGAGTCCTTTCGCTATAGGTCTAGTCTTGCTACTCGGAGAAAAAGTTTCACCCATAATCAATACCAAAGTTGTTGTGAGAACTATTTACAAATGTTAGTTCAGGTTTTTCAATCACTTCATTGAGTTTAGCTTTGTAAACCCACTTGACACCAACACTCCTCTTAATTTGGTGAAAATCAACAAGATCCCATGTCTTGTTCTTCTCAATGGAGTCATTTTGTTCATGGCATGAACCCAATGTGGCTCCTTAGTCGCTTCCTTAAAAGATGTAGGTTGACATGACATTTAAGCAAAAATGTTGTGTTGTTCAAAGTCATCCAACCCAGATGGATTTCTTCAAACTCTTGAGTTCATTGTGTGGTTCGCAGAGGATGAGTCTCTCATTGAAGTTGAGTTATCCTATGAATTTTCAAGTTGTCTTTGTACCTAATCTTGGAAGAATAGTTTGAGGTACCTCTTGTTGTCCCTAATTTTCTCAAGATTTTCGCTAAAACTCCACACCATAATTTACACCATGCAAACCTTCGCCAATCTTCACCCTCTTTATGCGTAATTTCATACCTACTACTTAACCCCAAGCAACTGCGTGTCCCAGAGTCAGGTGACTTGAGCTACGATGGAAGTTTTGGACTAAGTACAAGATGAGTTGCTTACTCTCCAACACGCATGAATAATTCTCTGTTCTCAGTGCAATTCCGAGGAAAAACCTCCCTCGCTTCTCCTCAACAACATGCTTATCATACTTTTTATTTTACAAGGTAGTTCCGAGCAAATATCACAAGAAAGAACCCAAGATTCATGAAATGCAAGGGAGCATTGAGGTTTAGAAGAACGCTCCTATACTTAATACATGAAGAATGCAAAGGGGGAAGGTACGTACCAGTCCTCTTCCACAATGACAGGCTTGTCTGCCAGTCTTTCAATAGTCTCAAAGTCTTTCAACAGTCTCAAATATATCAAGGCTCTCCTAATTCTGGAGTATATCTTATGAAGACTGCTTCTAAGGGCCTAAGAAGGGCTAAAATCAGCCCGTTCAAGAACAAGAAGTAGGAGGTTGTTGAAATCACCTATTCTCTTACCTCTTCAGCAGTATGTTGTCCCTTTGTCCCAATCATTGGTGCCGCTATTATCAAGCCCAAGATGTTGGTGGAACCTCCATGCTCTCACCAATGCTCCAAAAATTCACATTCTTCCGTTCTTATTCCTTTTTTCTGGTTCATATGGGTCACATGTGCATACAAAAGGGATTTCCTAATGCTCTAATGTTAATGTATGATACTTGTTGTATTTGGTTTAATATCGGTAGACATGAATCGTTAATGGTCACACACGTTGGGAATCACTTTACATACCCCAACACTGGACTTATTTATTCAGGAAGCATTGTTGGTTCCTATTACTATTTTATCCCCCAAGGCCCTGTTTTGCACCGACCCATAAACTATTCCAAGTGCAATCTATAAATTTTCAGTTTCGGCTCTAAGCTGTGATCATTTTAGATGTAATGTTGTTTAAAGTCAGTAGAGAATTTAATACTTCGGTAGAGAATGAGGGATTTTTAGGGCCTCGCAAGATTCTATTTTAATCTAGCTATTATATATACATATATATTTTAGGGTGTATATTTATTATTTATACAAAACATACAAGAATACATATTTGATTGGCAACCAGTAATTGTTAATTGTGGATTGAATCTGATCTTAGGGAGTGTGGACCTATAGAATCAACCTACCTATCCTCAACTTGAATTTTTTTATATGCCTATAACGTTCATTTCCGAGAACATCTACTGAGTTATGGTTTCATAATAGTGTCCTAGCCATAGTTTTCAAAATTAAAAAATAGCAGATTGAATCAGATTTCTATAGTATGCTTGCTTACCTCCATATTTATACAAAATTCTAAATATTGGATTCATCATATTCATTTCAGAGTGCCACACAAAATGCCATACATAACAGAAATTGAATTTACCAGAGATAATGGGTAAAGTACATTTACTAGTCTTTTGCTAAGTTCATTAGTTCAAAATTTCCAGTCTAATGCTATATTATCGCTGTAGAATTCATGCTATGTTATTTCTGTAGAATTCACCAGTACAATACAAGATTCATGCATATAAAACAACCAGCTACTATATAGCCATGTTCGCCCCTCGCTTGAAGAGAAACGCGAGGAATGAAGAGAAACCGTGCCCTCTCGTCCTCTCCCCAGCCAAAAATATGTCTTCAGTGGTGTTGAGCAAGCAAATACATCGGCCGGAACTGGATAATTTCAATTCTTACAAAGAGCACCAGGTGATAAAGACATTTAAGGAGAACAAGGTGGTAGAGTTGTTCAAGAAGAGGAAGGAGGGGGTGGTTGAAATCACCTATTCTCTTACCTCTTCAGCAATTTGTTGTCCCTTTGTCCCAATCAACGGTGTCACTATTATCAAGCCCAAGCTGTTGGTGGAACCAGTGGAGAATTTACCAATTCCCAGAAGATGAATGCTCCTTGCTCTCACCAATGCTCCAAAAATTCACATTCTCTGGTTCATACGGTTGAAGCAGATATAACTGGTAAAGTGCATTCAGTAGTTTGCTAAGTTCATTAGTTCAAAATTTCCAGTATAATGCTATGTTATTGCTGTAGAATTCACCAGTACAATGCAAGATTCATGCATATAAACTTTCCAGCTACTATATAGCCATGTTCACCCCTCGCTTTAGGGACACCCTCCATGTGAGACATGTCAAGTCTGTGCATGGAGCGCTACACTTGGAAGGTCATTATAAATATCATCTTCTACAAGGTTTTAAAAAACATACCAATACAACTTTTTAAAAATGACCCAATAATGACCCAACAATAAAATAGAACATTTGTTGTGCAGGCTTGCACTGGAGCAGTCAATGGCAGTGTGACGCATTTGAGCAGTCGAGTGCATCATTGCGCTTCACGCACTCGAGCAGTCCAGCAATGGCCTCCCTGCCTTGCTGCTCTGCAACTCCTATTCTTTATTAAAAGAAACTTAAAATGAGAGATACCTATGGGGCTTCTATTTACATTCATCAATTCTTAATTTTTTATTCCGATATTCAGTCAGTTCCTATGATGTATATTCTACTGGGAATAAAAAAGATCTCAAAACTGCGTTGTCTGTGGCATCAAATAAATAAAAAGTGAGATATTTTAATTTAATGTTTAATGTCTGTATACTTTGATTGTCTTTCTAAGCTCACACCTTTCACGATTTCCATTACTCCAAGCCAAAAAAGCTCAGGATGCGGTGTTTTGATATTAAACACAAAACGCGACTCATCCATTGATGGGAAACAAGTCGTGAGGATGTGAGCGTGAAAGATTCTAAACCTGATAAATTCATAATCATAATGATCACTATGAAAACGCAGAAAATTAGACATGCTAATTTTAATATTTTAATGCATATCGTCCATATTTTATAAACTTAACATCTAAAATGTGGAAAACTGTTTATATTCATGTTATGTGGAATTGTGGGTGTGTGTTGCGATGTTCTTTTTGCTGTGAAGCACTAAATCTTTCTAGTTTTTAAAAAGCTTCACTACTATATTTTCAATCTTTTCAAATTTCTTTTTAAGAAGTTTAGAGTATGCTTTTCATTTTTAAAATTAAAATAATAAACATTATTTTTCTTTTTTCTCTTTTGTAAAAGCTTTGAAAACATATTTTCCATTTTTTCCAATTTTCTATTTTTTTCAATTAAAATAGTATTTATGATTTTTTATTTTTTATTTTTTAATTTTTTAATTTTTTTTTTAATTTTGAAAACATATTTTCAACATTTTCAAATTAAAATAATTTAAAAATATTCCAACCAAAAACAATGGCATGCCTGCTAGCTTGAAGCAATTCCCTCCTTGCCCTAACAGAGACTTGGCTCTATAGCTCCTCTTGTTTCACAATCATCGTAAGTATTTAAAAGGAAGTTGTTTTTTCATTGTTAAATCACAAAATATTAATTTTTTCATTTTACATTGATATTATATTGTTATTGATATGAGAGTACGTATACATTTTTAAATATATGATTTGAACAACATAAATTATGAATTTGTTTTTGTCAATCATTCAAATATAATTAAATATTTTTGAATTTAGTTAAAATAACTAATAATAATTTAATAAAAAACAATTTGATTTAAATATATAAATTTTCAAGTTTGTTTTTTTAATTAATATCTTATATTTCAACTTCAAATTTCAATTTGCTTCATATATTTTGATAACCTCGTAAGGTATTTAATGCAATAGTTAAATTTATTTCAGTATAATGTTCAAGTTTATTTTTTATTTGATGATATACTTGACAATGAGTTTAATTTTACTTATTATTTTTATACTTATTTTTAGTCTAAGTTAATTTGTTAATTTTTTTCAATAATATAGTATCTATAGATTTGAATATTTAGATTAATGATGTATATAGATTTTTTATTTTTATTTTTTAATAGAAATTGTTTTTCTATTCTAAAAATGTTGCAGTTAAACTACAAACTAATACATTAGATAACAAAAGGGATGATTGCTTCAACTATTTTGTAGAATTTCAAGTTACTTCATATAACATGTAAGTTATTTTGTAGATTTTCAAGTTCCCTTCATATAACATGTAAGTGAGAAGTACAAGAGATTTTAATGCCAAATCCTTGATTACATGAATAGATTATAACAAAAGGTTTACAGAAATAAACACAAACAAAACATAATTATCTCATATTTCCTTTAACCCCTCATTTCTTGAGAGAATATTATATTTTGCTTCATAACTATCACGTCCTTATTAGACTTCCTTCCCCTTATAAAAGTATGAGCAAAAGAAAAATATTTAGTTGGTTCGAATTCTCTTGGCCTGCATCCCTTTCTTCCCGTTCTAATTCTACAATGTCCTCTTATTCCTCATATATCTCCTCAACATCTTCTCCTACTTTCTCTTGTGATTTTTCTTCGTTCTCTTCTTCTTTAGAGTTGACCATTAGTTGCTCGGGAGATGGAAGTGAAACTTTTGTTAAGATGTATCTCTATGTCCTTCTCTAGGTCTCTTGGATATTTTAATCATCTAAATTCTCAAGGGATCCAAATTGATTACTCTAGAAGCTCTCCTGGGTTTGGTTAGCTGAGATGGCCCCTTATGCTATGTTTTTCAATGTTTTTTTAGAACTATTTTAAACTCAAATTCTGCTTTAGGATTTTCCATTGAAGGTGGTTGTTTTTGTTGACATTTTGGAAAATTTTTGGTAAAGTGCCCATTTTCATGAAAAATATGGAACTTGAATGGAATATTTTCATAGTATAGAGTTGTGGAAGCTCCACTCATCTATTTTGATTTGCAGAGCCTTTGCAAATCCCTTCTCCAAATCCATCTCCATGTAGATTCTTGCACATGAATGTAGCTTTTCTTTTTTATCTGCTCAACCAACGTATTTACTAATTTTTTTCCAACGGCTCTAAGAAAGTTCTCTTGCTAGAAAAAGAGGAAGATAAGGCAGTCTAACCCACATTGGGCCTGTGCAGATTTCATCCTTTGTATTGAAGTCTACAGTGTTGGGTATGTGTTATATTCTTTGCACAAGTAGTAATGTTTGAGCGCCTGCGCTAGGCGCGCAGGGGGGTTAGAGGGGGGGTGCAGGGGGGCGGAGCCCCCCGCGTGGGGGTTCGAGGGAAGCGCCCCCGAAATATTTTTTTTCGACCGACATATTTTCGTCAGGCCGACATATTACCGGGACGACATATTTCCGGGACCACATGATATTAGGTGGTTTTTCGGCACATGGTTTTTTCGCTGATGGTTTTCTATTTCTGGTTAAGGAATTAGGGTTTTGGACTAATCCAGGTCATTGGGTTAGGGTTTTGGATGTCGCTGCCTCCTATATGTATATTGTATTGTAAACAATGTAAAACAATGTATGAATATAATATATGCTGGTTTTCCCGGTTTGGGTTTCCAGGTGAAAAATCTCTGTGTA
>SNQJ01S0200296.1:0-21700 GCA_010110895.2 Picea sitchensis | reverse complement strand
GTTATTATCCATACTTTCTTATATCTGATATCAATGTTTTCTTTCATGGAAGTATCGATCATGATTCTACAATCACTAGCTATGTGTCCATAGTTATGACATTTGTAACATTCAATGTTACGTGGGGAAACATGTGCACTTCTTTCTTGAACATTTATTTTATAATCCCTGCAATATGCAACCTTATGTCCAAAATTAGACAATAAAAACAATGACCATAAAAGAAATTTGCATACCTGGGAGTGAATGATATTCTTTGTGGTGTAGTCCTTCTGAATTTCTTCCTTGATTGATCATGATCATGATTGAAGATTCTTTGTGGCCTGAACATGAATGGTCTTGTTGAAGATGTATCTTCAATAGTTTTCTTAGATTCTGGTTGACCATGATTCCTTCCTTTGAGTACTTTTGCATAAATATTTCTATTTTTTTCATTCTTATTTTCTAGCAACCTAGAGTGATTCTCTTCATTCTCTATAACTGATGTGGATGTTTTTGTCTCTTCAATGTTCTTGTTGAGCTTGATGATTTTACTTCTCAATGTGAGAACTTCTTATTCAAGCTTCTCAACCTCTTCTTCTTTCTTCAATATCTGAGACTTCATAACTTCTTCTATTCTTTTCGCTTATTCAAGCTGAATTTTTAATGTGATTATTTCTTCTTCAAGTCCTTTCTCTTCTTGACCAAAATCTTCCTCAATCTAGTTTAGATCGTTAGTTATTTCCTTAAGATGATATGCCAATATCTTCTCTCTCATTTATGCTTCTTCCTTCTGTGCTGCTATGTTGGCTTCCAAATACTTCTTTTGATATTCAAGATTTTCTTCGATCTTTTTGGCTTCTTCTAGATGAGTTCTTAAGTTCTCGATGACCTATTGGGATTCTTCAAAAATGTGAACACTTTCCTTTTGTTTCATCAATTCTTTCTTGAGTGACTTTTTTTCTTCTCTTAGTTCATTTAAATCACTAATCAATTCTGCTTCATAATTGTCTTCCTTTTCAATTAGTTTTTTTGTCTCATTTCCTTCATGGAATTCTATTTCAAGATATCCCCATTTTTAACATTAAATAAAAACAACATACCTATGGTGATTATGTACTCTTCATCTTCTAAATCTATTTGGCATGGTGAACACGATTCTTCTTGATATGTATCTACATCTTCTTTGGAGTTTTCTGAATCTGCGATGGGTGAATAATAAATGTCATGTAACTTATCCCAAAGTTCTTTGGCTGATGAACATTTACCAACCTTTTTGTCTTACCGAATTAGGTAATCCTTCCTAGATGAAATCCATTGCTATTTTTTTATTCTTCTTCAATTCCTTCTTGGATGCAGTCTTTTCCCTTTTTGAACTATCATATCATGTAACGATTGATAGCCAAATATAATACCCCCATGCCTACAAAAATACGTTCATCCTTCCACTCCATAACCCATACTTTAAACCATTCTGACCATTAAACAGTGGTACTCCATTCTAAGAATAATCCATAATCTCCTTGCAGTGGTTAAATTGTTTCCTGAAGGAACCTTCTCTGAAACCAATTGTTGGATTACTGAGAGGGGGGTGAATTAGTAATAAATAAATTTAATCCTTTTTCATCATAAAATGCAAGTGTTATATCAATGTCTCAATATCATCCAATAGTTGTAGAGTAAATAAACAATGAACAAATGAGAAATCACACACATACACAGTACACTAGTGTTTTATCTCGAAACCCTAAGTGGGAGAAAACCACATAATTTTTTTTATTATATGTCTTTAAGAATTACATTCATTGGAAGAACCAACTTCCTTTGTTTTCCAGCTACAACTGGAAGGAGGCTCCAACCCCCTAGTTTCTCAGGCTACAACCTAAGGGAAGCTCCAACTCCCCAATTCTCTGGCTACAACCAGAAGGAGACTACAACCCTCTATGTTCTTCAGCTACAACCAGAAGGTGGATACAACCACTCATCCTTGCCCCATTCAACCGCCCTGAAATGTAAGTAGAATGATGGAACCACTGTCACACTATCACTGCAATATATACTACTGTAAACCTATACTAATCAACCTACACCAAACAACCTATAACAACTTGTACCAATAAAATGTCCCAAAATGTACCATACATCGACCTGTACCTCAACCTGTACCACAAACAAGTGCATCAACCATGCACCAAACATGTACAAATAACTTGTCACAATAACCTTTCCAAACAACCTATCACAACATGTCTCATCAATCTTATCAACCAAATCAGATCAATCACCAAGACAAATATCAACCATATGCAAAATATCACCAATATGTGCATCAAACAAGAATATCAAAACAACTCATAATCATCACCAAGATCAATATGTGCTTCTAATAATATACCAAGACAAGTATGCTACATCATCCATAAACCATGTGTCAACAATACTACCAACAAGTACCTCCAACCATGTACCATGTATTTACCAATCATGCATCAACTACACATAAACTATGACTCATCAAGATGTACCAACATCATCAACTATACACCTCATGTATGTGCCAATTCGTCAACTACTTGTCTCAACCATGTAACCAACATATACCTCAACCAAAATCCCTCATCAATTTCATCATCCAAATCTGATCTGATCACATATCCCTCAAACACTATACCACAAGTTTGTACTTCAAACCATGTGTTAGAACCTCATTGTTATAAAACCTCTATCTGTACCAATAACTTCAACAACACACTTGAACCAAAAGGCCTTTTTTTTTTCTTCTTGTAGCATTCTCTTGCCACGATTTTGTTGTCGTGAATCCAATTCCGTGATTTTTCTACTTCGGTTTTTCTGCTGCACTTTTTCTTCCGCAATTTTCCTACTACACTTTTTCTTCCACACTTTTCCTTCTACACTTTTTCTTCCGCACTTTTCCTGCTACAATTTGTCTGCCACACTTTTTCTACTACACTTTTTGGCCACACTTTTCCTGCTGCATTTTTCCTGCCACACTTTTCCCGCCGCACTTTTTCTACTGTAATTTTTCTCTATCAATAATACCTACCCAAATAACCTTTCACAAAAATATATATTCAATGATATTCAAGTGTGATTTGAATGAGAGACCCTTGCCTCTTATTTATAATT
Organism: Picea sitchensis; assembly: GCA_010110895.2. Lineage (NCBI taxonomy): Eukaryota > Viridiplantae > Streptophyta > Pinopsida > Pinales > Pinaceae > Picea > Picea sitchensis. Next base: position 18,574 of record SNQJ01S0200296.1, on the reverse strand, counting down.
TTATGTATCTTCCTCAAGGTGTTACCTTCTAACCATATTAACCCACTTTCCTTATTTTAGGATTAACCCACTTATAACCACTTGTCCACTTAACTTAACCACTTTCCATAATTAGTAAGTTATCCATTAAATTTATTATTTAAATAATTTATTTTTCATCCTCTTTGACTTATAGTAGACTCATCACTTCACTTTATTATTTAAATAATTTCTTCTTTGCAAACACATTGACTACTTTGACCTTTTGGGGCTTCTAGATGACTCATGAGGGTTCTCCAACTTCACATGGCCATAAATATCTAATCATGAGGAGTTATGTGACGTTCCACATACCATCGGAAATGGTATGACATGTAATATCCATATAGAATAGTTTTACCTACAAATATATCAAAACTCATACCATTATCCATCAAACAAACTTGGTTCCATTACCCAAACCTTTGTGCTACCAGAATTCGCTACCAGACTTTCTTAAAGGGTTGACATAAATGACAACCAATCCAATTAATCAAGAGACTATCCCTATGGAGGGATCCACTACCAAGGGGAAAATGGCATGCCATTTCCACTAGGATCTTTCTTTGGAGAGATCAGTAAGAAATGGTTTTTATATATTTCATTTTTTTTTGTTTTTCAATTTTGATAAAGGAAAAATAAAAACACAATTTTTTTTGTATGGTATCAAGTATTAATAGTTTCTTTATTACATAGATGTAGGTATAAAATGACTAGAGGAATTCCCATGGCATCGGTGAAGGGGCCGAGGAGATGATCTAGTAGGTAGGGACATAGAGAGAGTGTTACAGAATGTGCAAGGAAACCTATCTCATTTGATGCACAAGATTCCTATGGTTCAAGTGGAGGATCTTGTAGAGGCGATGTAGAATAAAGTGGCCAATGTACCTCATGCATGGGTGAGACTCTTTCGGCATCTTGAAAACACTATAGTTTGCTATCATGACATGCATAGATGTCCTGGTTATCTGATGTACTAGCCACATATGTATATTGAGGGCATGAGCCACATTTTTTACTATGACACCATATTGTTTGGACATTAAAGGATTAAATATGAAAACRAATTGGTCTTTATATTTACTTATATATGTTACAATTGATGAATTTATGAATGTTTTTTCTCGAAGTTGTGTGAAAAATGTCAATCTAAAATTTAATTAGCATATGCATCAAATACTTGATTAGAACTTCTAGGGATGTGACTATAAGTAAGAAAATCAATGTATCATTCCAAAAGTCGTACCCGTAGGAATCATTGGAGTAAAGTAGGATCTCTCACATGGTAACTTCTTTTCAACTGACATACAACTAACTGGGCGTCCAAGTGAACTTATAAATATCGAACACCATGTGAAATGGCATCGYGTAATAGMTTTATAATGATGATATACTCAGCCACATTATTTGTTGATGGCTCTAGTCAAATGCCACATGAAGACACTAGTTCTGCCTTAGGTGAATAAATAACCCAAGCGACAGAAGCCATGTTCTGCATATGACAACTAGCACTATCTACAAATCCTAAGTATATCGAAGATTCAATTGACATCTTCCAACCAAGGGAAAACTGAATAAGAAAGCCGATGACACTAAGAAAAAAGAAAAAATAAATATATACAATAAGATACACTAATATACAAAGGTCAAGCCCAAGTTTGAGGACTCAAGCATAATACCTTTTAAGGTAGAGCCCATTTATGGGCTTGTCCAACACGTTCCTCTCATAATATTCTAATTCATAGGCTCTTGTCTCTATGACATGTCACAAAATATAAGGACCATGCCACATGGGGTTAAAATTACCTACCACCATCGATTCTTTGGCTTGGTCATAAAGGAGAACCAAGTCACCCTCAACGTAGTGCCAGGGACAGACAGAATTATCGTATTAGACCTTAACACGTATTTTATTCACTTCTATAGTTGTAGAGGCATCTTGACACTTCTCATTGAGGTGCTCTAGGTGTATGAGGCATTCTTCAATATCATTTGTGTTAGGTAGGAGGTCTTTTTCCAACTTAAGTGAAGCGATTTCACATTTTATAGGAAGGATCAACTCTCCACTGTGTACTAACTGAAATAGTGAAAACAATATGGAAGTATTTATGTGGTTTGGTATGCCCAAAGTGCAGGGTAAATCATCACATAGAAATTATATTTACTTTGTCTAACAATTTTTTGCAAGATGGTCTTTAGAGATTTATTCACTACCTCTACTTGTCCATTTTCTCGGGGATAATAAGGAGAAGAATGATTGTGTGTAAAGCCCAGTTTTGATGCTAACTCTATCATCATCTCAATCTGGAAGTGACTTCCATGATCAGTGATAATATATTTTGGGATTCTGAAATGGGATATAATATGATTGAATATGAAAAATGATGCAGTTTTACCATAGAATTTAATGATAGGCATGGCCTCAACCCATTTAGTAAAATAATACATAGCCACGATAATATGTTGGTGCCCCCCATCCAAAGCTAGGTTGTAGTCCATGAAATCCACTCCCCACTTAGTGAAGGAACCGATGGTGATGACTAGGTGATGAGAGGATGGTTGCAAGTGCATTTTACAAGCAAACACTTGGCAAGGGTGACACTTATTGACTGCTTCAATGCAATATTTAAAAATTGATGACAAAAAATAACCAGCTCACAATATATTTTGGGTTGTCACAAGCCCAAATAAATGAACACCACATGCCCCACTATGATAGTTAAGGAGAACAACTTCATCTTCCTCTAGAGTCAAGCAACGATGCAAAATATTATCCACCCATCAATGCTACAAAGTTTTGTTGATAATAAGGTAGTTCTTAGGATGATGACGTATACGTCGTCAATCATCTCTTGAAAGATGCGGGGGGAGCTTCAGGGTTTAAAGGTACATTAAAATATCTTCATACTAGGGGTCCGAAGATGATATTTAGAAAATATGTTCATCAACGAATGATTCATCATGAAAAATATCCTCATCCAGTCTAGGGAAGTCTGACATGATTTTGAGAAAAAACTAGCAATTTCTTAGATTTTGCAGAAGCAAAATAGAGATCAAATTCTTGCAAAACAAAATCCAGTTATTGTATTTTCCCCCTATGATACGCATGGTAAGGACATATTTAAATGGATTGATATTCACAACCATGGTAGTTTTTCATAGTAATATATAATTTCATAATCTCTGGACCACATGTACAATGACCAAGGCCAACTTCTCTACATGAGAATATCTAAGTTCAAGAACAACAATATTTCAACTAAGGTAGTAGAAAACATGCTCATGGATCTAATCATCCTCCTGAACCAAGACCATACCAAATATCCCTTTGAATGCAGATATATAAAGAAAAAATTCTCTACTGTAGTCTGGGAGCTTCAATAAAGGAATCAATACCAAGGATTTATTAAGAGCATTGAAGGATTCCTAGGATCACTCATCAATATGAACAAAGTGTCCTTATTCAAAAGATGCATGAAACCTTTAGTTATATTCATGTAGTTAACTATGAAACGATGCAAGAAGTTATCCTTCCCCTGTAAACCATGAAGTTGTCGAATGGTGCATGGTGGGAGGAAACCAAAGTATTGCATCAACCTTCATAGGATCTACCATGATCCCATGTTTAGATACTATGAATCCTAAAAGACAACTAGACCTAACACAAAAGATGAAATTGTGATGGTTCAACTGAATGCGATAAAAGAAACATCTCTCAAATACTAGTCAAAGGTGAGTCAAGTGATATACCCTCTTACGATAGTGAGCGACAAGATCATATAGGTAAGCCTTGAAGATATGCTTAAGATCATGAAACACAAATTTCATGGCACGTTGGAAGGTCACTCCTACTTTTTTAAGACTGAAAGTCATTTTCTGATATGCAAAGGTACCCCAAGGAAAAATAAACGTCATCTTTTGTTGATCCTCGGGTTTGATCTGAATTTGATTATAGCTTGAAAATATGTCCATATATGAAAATACTTCACTTCCCGCACACTCGTCGAGAATATGGTCAATAAAAGGAGTGGGGAAGTTATCTTTAGGAAAATTCCTTTATTTTTATCTACGGGAATGAGGTTGGATACCCATTCGGTCAAGGGAACCAGTTAGATGAAACTAGAATTGAGAAAATTCTCTACTTCTGCCCTGATAGCAGGGGCCTTCCTAGGATTTACAACTCTAATACATTGTTGAACAAGTTTAGCATTCAGATAGGTTTTAATTTAATTTCAAAAATGTTGGGGTTGATCCTTGGAATCACTTCATATGACAAAGCAAGTACATCTTGGAATTCCTTGAAGAGATCGGTGTAGATATGAATTTCCTCAAATGAACAATTTGCACTGATATATACATTTTCAATTTTACTAGGGGTTCGAGAGATGTCGATTGTGATGGTAGGATAAATGTTCTCCATGTTTCATTTGGCATAAATACTATGTGTATCTAATGGAACCACTGTGTGACTGACCATCTCACTCAGGTTGGATCTATTGTCATCATGTTCAATCCTAACAATTTTCGAGATAAAATAACATCGATGATGCATATCATCCCAAGGCCTATCAGGATCAAACATGGCCTCTAAGATGGATTCATCTGAAGGTAAAGTATAGTCAAGGAAATCATGTGAAAAATATCATTGAATGACCCACATGGGCTCTAAAATGGGATCCACCTCGTTTGTTCATGAGGATGCAGGATTTGGTTCAGTAGTAGCTTCTAGAATAGCTTGATATACAACTTATACTACGAAAAATGGAATTGACATCCCAATGTGAGAATGAACTTAGTACGACATAGTCAGGAAAGGTAGGGTCCAAGGGTTATAGAAATATGAAGTACATAAAGGAACATACCTCATTGAGTATGAAGACTCATTGGAGATGGCATGAATATGTGAAATTGGTGTCGTGAAATCAAAAGTACCCATCAAGGAGGAATACATACTGAAACCAGAATTCACAGTTTTTTGCTGAGAATTATCAATAATAGGGACTGAAGGTCCCACCAATGCATTAGGACCAAGATGTGCTAAGGATAATTGGTCAATCGTCACAATATTTCCTTCATGAGGAAAACATAGAATGCGAAAAAATGTTGACACAATAGTTGTCATAGCATAAGTCCAATTATTCCCTAGTAGTAGATTGTAGTCGAGAGGCACATCAACCACCTCGACCTCAACCACGGCCCCCACAGTCTTTCCACATAACTGGACTGGGAAATTGGGAAGGATCATGTGGGGTCTAAAATAATTCCCATCAAATTCAATCAACATGGTCATGGACTGAGACAGGGGCAGAGATCCAATGGATTTCCCATAGGATAGAGACATCATGGATGTCAAAGCACCTTCTTCAATTACAGTACGTTTGATGGTAATTTTCCTATACTCCACATGGATTTGAAAGGCCACATGGTAAGGTAAGCGAGGCTTAACATCCTTGACATCAAACTTGATAACCTTTGAGCCACATGGGTCTAGAGATCCTAACACTGATAGAAAGACATTCCTCTATGAAGGACACGTCTAGAGAACATCCAAATCTGACATCACACATGGGGTAATCCTCGACAATCAATTAGTTTTGGGTGGCTCTGGCATTAGGATTGTGGGCAGAGCGCTTTAGTACTCCTTTTGGATTATGAGGTGGAGGTTCCGACTTATCATTCTACAAGGGTGTTTATAGGGGAGGAAGAGGCTCCAAGCCTAAATCAGTCTATGAAGAACCATAATTGTGAGATCAAGTGGCTACATCAATATGAGACTTGACCATATTGATGTAGATATGGCCACCATCATTTGCCAAAGGATTTTGGCTTCCCTTCAATTCATTTCCGGTGTTAGAGGTACTCGAGGCCATATTCTGGTTATGTGGAAATGGGTTAGTCAACAAAGTAGGTTGTTGTGCAATGAGCCTCAAGGCTTCCTCAATATTGGGGAAAAAGTGGGTAAGGTGATCATCTTTACAAATTTTGGAAGGAAACTTCACCTTCCACTTTTCTTTATTTCCCTCACCAACATTGTTATTCACTTTATCATTATTATTTTCATTCTTGGATTTATTATTATTATTCTTCCCACCCTTACGATTATTGCCGCTTCCTTTCCTCGTGTTCCTTCCCGGTTGTTGGTTACTGTTTGTGTTTGACAACGAATGTACAGAATGCACATCCATCGACTGTGTGGTGGAGGATGAATCTGAAGCTTGTCTTGCTATAGGCTAGTTAAGAGACAAATATTTCAATGGGTTCCTCACCATGTATGTAGTCTTAGAATTTGTGGAGCCTATGATGGCGTCAACATGAGGCCCAAGATTTTTTCTCGGATCATAATTTGACCGTAGTGCGTCAAGGAGAATTTTGTAAAGCATCATAGATTGAGCATATATAAGGTCCAACTAATGGGATTTGAATATGGCTTCTTCCTCATATGTCACTACAGATGTAGAAACATCCTTCGAAATGTAAGGAAACAAAGACTTGAAGAACTGTTATGGAGGAATTTAGGATTTAATCAAACTCTTCCATCTACACCACTCTTGGATATGATCAGAGATATGTGTGGATTTATCTTGATGAAGAGTCGACAAAATTTGTAGGTCGACATCATAATGAACCGATAATTTGAAGTGATTGAGAAAAACCAACACTGTTAGATTGAATGTTTGGTAGGTTCCCTTAGGTATCTCAATGTACCACTTCATGGTGACCCTTGTGAGGGTGTGTTCAAATAGCCTCAAATGAATAGAATCATCATTAAGTTAGTTAAATGAGCACCAAAGGTTAAAGGTAGTCACATGATCACCCGTTTCTTCACCAGCATTTCCTTCAAACTTTGGAATGTCATAAGGAATCTTGGTGGGGACGGGGGGCCATGATGGTTCATGATGCATAGGGTCATTCATAAATTTTGACAAGTTTGGCAGATTTAGCATGGCCAAAAGAGGGATCCAAGGTTGCAACGTCTGAGCCCATGCTCGCGTGAAATATTGGGTTTGAGATATTGTAGACCATCTAGGGTTCTGGTATATACCATTTCCATGTCCAGTAGAATAGCATGTTCTTTCTAATTGATTCATGAAATTTTTTAAGGGAGCCATACTCGCATAAGCGACATGATAATGATTATAGATGTTTCCCCTAGAAGAAGGAAATCCATGATAGGGGTTCCCCATACCATAAAATTGACTCCCTCCATATGAAACACCAGAGGAAAGAGGGGGGTTAGCCATAATAAAGGCATTCATTGGAATTGGTGTGGAGGAAGAGGGAATGTCGGATGGAATGTAGGAAGTAAATTGACCACCCATTTGAGCAATCCATCCTGGAGAAGTGAAGCTAGGATTAGGCCTGGAGGAAAAATGATTCCAACCTCCTACCATAAGAGTCTCTTGGGGAATATGACCTACACCAAACAAGAAAGGAACATAAGGAGGCATCGTGCCCCCAGACCCAAAACTGGGATTCATATTAGCCATCGAAACGGAGGATGATAAGTGTGACGTCATGTCAGGAATACCAAAATAAAAAGGATTAGAGACCAAATTTATTAACTAAGAATCATGATTCAGCATACCGTATGGGAATACAAAAGGATTCATTCACATTGGCTAAGAAGAGATCATGGGTTGGGTAGCACTAGATGAGGGAGCCTTTGACATCCACACCATCGAGGATAAGGGATTCGATGGGACCCCACTGATAACAGAGGATAGGGGAGTCGAAGGGATTCCCGAGATGTTCATATCTGACTCAGTACTTATGGTAGGATGATCACGAGCTTGGGAGGTGGAGATATATGCACCACACTTATTAAATCTATGACTTTTAGAAGGTGGATTCGGTAAAGGATCAAGATGCAGTGGTAACTTCAAAAGATTAAGAGATCATTGAGGAGGATGGTATTTCTCCACAATGAATCAAAACTTGAGATACAATACAAAATCCTAAGGCTAACTAATAATCAGAGAGAACAATCCTAAATAAAGAAAAAGGCCAATGCACACAAACAAGATATAATGGCTAAAAGGGACCTCCTGAACTAAATGAGGTATGCCTCACCCAAGAGGGGCTTGAGAATCCACAATAATAGAGTGGAGGTGTCATAATCAATTATAATGACCCTCGTAGGCTTCACAAAGTAGTCAATTAGATCCATCCAGAGAGGAAATCCTCCATAAATTATGTGTGTTGTCTGATCCTTATCTGACTTAGGGTACCTGCAGAATAACCTCTATAAGTAACATATGTGGCTATCTATGTCAAGAAACTAAAGTCACCATGATATAACCAATTCTCATGCGAGAAGTCACAAGTCCTGTCCACCATATGGGTAGGGTAACAAATCCTGAAATATCGAAAGCACTGCCTCTCACAGAGGTAAATGCACTATCAAGACCCCCAAATATGAATAGAACCCCATAAATATCTTTGATGCTAGGAAGGTATTAGAGGGATATCTATGCAACCATCTTCGTGCGACCTCATTCTTAACTATGGTGTGATCGTAGCCTCATGAGGACATCAATTATATAATGGGTTTCACCACTCCCTGGTCAGACACATACATTCATTTTTATAGCCTTGGAGAAGTTTACTCACAAAATCCTATTCCAAGGCCCTAGGTCCTATACTTGCTTGTGTACCCTGAGAAACAAAATCATTTCTAATCAATTTTAATTATCCAACATTAATTTTAATGGATTATTTTTACTCAAGAGGTGATATCGTGAAACTAATGGTATTATGACTCAACATATATAAAAAGAAGCAAATATAAAAAAATTGTTAAGTACTAGTCTTGAATTTCAAAGAGATGGTATGATTCTAAATTTTGTTTCCACAATGTAATATCTACAATTTCAATGAAGTGAAATATTTCCCAATATTTCAAAATCAATGCGAAGTAACCAAAAGTGAAAATTACATAAGTGAAATGAAAGAAATAAAATATTTTTGTATTTTTGATATAATAAAAATAAAATGCAAGGACTAAATAACAACCTCACAGATAGACCCTACTACAAGAAAAAATAGACAAGCCGAGTAGGATACCAAGAAGAAACTACCCAAACCAGTATGGAAGGAAAACAAATGAAAAAAATGACAAGAAAGGAGTTCACCAAAAAATTCAACAATAAAATGACTTCCTATCACTTTGTTGGCACTTAACAGTTAGAATAGGGACCCAACAAGTCTCAACAACCAGTAAAACTCACCCATAAAACAAAAAAATCAATCAAAATACTTAAGATATGATGTATGCAATTGTTCAGGGAACATACGTGCATATACACATCGTAGAGACAGACATCTCACGTATGTACGCGACTGTCAAGGGAAAACCCGTGTATGCCAAAAAAGAAACTTCCAAGGAAAGGGTTAAATCAAGAAACTCCAATGCAAGGAAAAACACAGACTATCAAGAAATAAGCAACATGGAAACTCAAGAAAACAGAGAGCAAATCAAGGAGAAAAAAAAAACAATACCCCAAAAAGGAGATACCCCCAATGGAGTTGCCAATTATGTTACGAGGAAAATCTCTCTATGGCTAGGGGAAAGCCACAACATAGAGAATGACACCCAAAAATCAAATCTAATCTCAGATATCCTATATAAATGAAATGACAACAAGAGAAGGCTAGAAGCCTACCTCGTCCGTATGTTCCAAGAATACCACCATTGAGCACACAACCCAAATCTTTATACCTGCAACTTGTCCTCAACAACCAAGATACACAAGCATGTGGTGATGATATATAATTTTAGCATATAAATTAACATAAATAACAAATATGCCCATGGAAAGTAATTCAAATTTTTTCAATATATTGATTGGATGAGAAAATAGTATTTCTATTAATGTAATCAACAAAAGTACATAGGTGACAAACTTTTGTCACGACACGTATCAAAACTGAGAAACTAAGTCCCTCCAACTAGGCCTCCACCACTTCAATCCTACAAAAAGGAAATATCATAAGTAAGAGTCAATGAAGTTTTCCATCACAAGATAGGAAGAGCTTGGGGGTTGAACACAAGAAGTTCAGGATTTCAATGACAAAGGGATGCAAACTCAATGTGAAGTGAAGTTTCTCTAGAGTATCTTTGCTCTCAATGTTGAATTCTCCCCAATGCTTGGATATGGCTCAATTTATAGCCTCCAAATGGAATTGAAGGGTTGAATTAGAGTGTTTATAGTATATGGAAGGTCAAGGATCATGGATCACGTGACATGGCATGAAAAACTGATATATTTTTTAATTTTTGAGCACCAAACCCGATCCATGTGGGTTGTGGTGGAGAATCCTGTGTATATGTGATTTGTCTAAACAGTAGGTCGTGTATATGGAAAAAAATATGTATTTTTAGCTCTAGAGTGAACAAAAAGGGGTATTTAAGTCTGTAGAGGGAAATGGAAGGCCTTCCAAGAAAGATGCATGGAGTGAGGAAATTTTTTCTGCAACACATTCCCATGTAGAGTTTGTGAAAATAATTGACATGTAACATTATCTTTAGTGATATTGAAAACATCACATATGATTTTGAATTTAAACAATTGTTGCTCTACATTCTTTGAAGTATTCCCAAAGAATGTGGAAAAGTTTTCAATAGAAATTTTTGGCATTTGAAAATTTACTTCTAACATATTTAAAGGTATTATATGCAACCACTTCCTTCCTTGGGTACCTCTCTTTGTTTCATCTTGAAAATCCATTTATGGGATTAGTGGACAAGAAAAAGGAGCATCATAAAAATAATGAAATTAATTGGTGGATCCGCCATGAGGATTTTCTTGAGATCCTTGAATCTTTCCAATGGAATTTCCAGGGATTTTAAGAATTGTTTCAATGGAGTCATCAAGGAGTTCATCCTCCCAAAACTTTGATGGTTCTTGGTTATTCAAATTTTCTGATCTCGAACTTGTGCCCAAATATATAAGAACATTGTCTTTGAGGTTAGTCAAATATCTTTGAATAAGCATTTTATAAACCACATGCATATAGAACAAAAACCAATCTTCTTGAATATTCTTTCTGAAACTTTGAACCATGGAGACTCTGGTGCCTCAATCATATCTGAAACAAATCCTCAGATATCTTGAAAATAAATCATTCCCTAGTATGGTCACCAAAAATGTTGATGTTCATATTGGTCAAGATCTAACCAACAACCTCACAAGGATAAAATCCCCTTGTGTTTTTATAGAGGTGGCACTCCTCTGTTATAGTCTGAAAGATGTAGGTTTGTGTTCTTGGATTGGTATATCAAATGGGAGAATTATATACAACAAACACAAAGTATTTATTTCTTTATTTTATATATTAAATGGTTCTTGATAACTAGATTTCTTCTTGAATGGACCAACCAACTTATTAACCATAAAAATATGAAGAAAGGATTGAATATCAGAATAAATATATGCTTATATTCATTACAACATCCCTCTGAAACACATGCAAGTTGAATATGCATCCATATTTTCTCACAAGAAAAATAATGAAATGGTATTGATCATTTCAGATAAATTTGTGCTTCCAAGTGGGACCCACTTCAATTTTTTATAAAACTTATTTGATAAAATTTTATTTCAAAACTTTAAAACTGACTACCTGAAAAAAGTGGACTATTTTTTATTTTTTTGAGAATTCTAATTGACTTCTCAGCCCTATAAACCAAAATATAAATATTCTCCATCATCCTGGTTTTTCAATGAGTCCTCTTGAGTGAAATTTGAAGTTTTGTATCTCAAGTTATACCCTCAAGAAGTTGAGGTTCCAAATAGATTTCTCAGCAAGTCATGAAAAAATAGTTGACTAATATTTTAATTTTTGGATGACTTATGGACACATTCAATAATTCACATGTGTCCTACTGTCTTACTTGTCAAATTATCTTTCCAACTAGGTATGGTTTTCCCAAAACTGACATTTGAATCTTGAGTTACAATATCGAGAAGATCACTACTCAACAATTGTCCATCTAATTTGTGGATCAATATTGGCCCTTGATTAAAATATGCTTGTTAAATCCCATATGCATTTTGTTGGATGAAGAATTTATGTTTATAATGTAAATTCATTTCATATAATTCATGTGAAACAAAGGATATTATTGAGCTCTTGGTGTAGTTGTTCATGCCTTATAAAAATACATATCTTAGTAATATTTTGGCCGCTCAACCACTACCCAGTCATCATCCATTCAACCTGTGAATGTATGACACTTCATGTCCAATCAACACCCAGTCATATTCCACATTTCACTTGGGTATGTTCACATAAAACTTAGGACAAGAGAATTAATATTAAAATAATATGAGGCATTTGTGGGGTTACGTGCCCAATCATCACCCAGTCAACCTGTGAATGTTTGACATGTCATGTCCAATCACCACCTAGTCACCTACCACATGTCACTTGGATATGTTCCCATAAAACTTAGGAAAAGAGAAATAATATTAAAATAATATGAGTTCGCGGGGTTACATGAATGCGGATGTAGGTAAGGTGGTAATTAATGGTAAAAGAGGTCGTGAAAATATCTAGGTATAAAGACTATAGTATAGAGAGGCCACGAGGTTATGAACAATCACTCGGATGAGGTTGAAAAGTGTGGTAAGAGTACCAAGAATCATCACATAGTGTGGTAAGACTTCTCAAGAATCACCATGGAGCACAGTAAGACTTAGTAATAAGAGTTGTAAAAATTCTAAGTATTGAGAAGTGAGGATACTCATAAATTTGACTAAGTTTTGGAAGAGTTCCATGAAATATGGAAGGTGTATGAAAATAATTACATGAAATATGAAAAAAAATTATGGAAGGAAATAAATGAATATGGAAATGAAAGGGAAATAGAAAATAAGAAATGGGAATAGAAAAATAAAATGGAAAATAAGAAGAAAACGGGAAAGGGAAAAAAGAAAAAGAAAATGGAAAATGAAATAATGATAGTGAAAATGGAAAAGAAAATAAAAGAAAATGGAAAATAAAAGAGAATTGGATCATGAACATACAAATGGTTAAGTAAGGAAAGGAGAGTATGGATTGAAAAGAGAGAAAAATGGCTAAGTGTGAAATATGGACTATGGAGAGTAGAGTGGAAAAGGGAAAAATGGTGAAGTATGAGAAGAGAAGGGAATATGATAGTAATGAGAAAAATGGCTAAGTATGGGATGAGAGTATGAAGAGAGGTGATGGGATAAGAGAGGAAAATGGATAAGTGTGGATATGGATAGGAGATGGAAGGCTCAAGACAAGGGAAACATAACTCACCAACCAACTACACATCCTAACATATGATCTAAAAAAAGAACTCAAACCAATGATTCCTTGGGGCCAAGCATCCATCATAATAATCTCCCAACCACAGAGTCATGCACACCCCCTAATAACCTCACAACCTCTTGGAGCAGTATTCCTCCCAATCATGACACCCTCTTATACTTATTTTCTATAATTGTCTAGATAGTAAAACATGTCACAACACTCAATTGTGACATTTCAATGGGGATAGAACCTGAACTTTAGTGTTGTGTTGGTTTTGTCACATGGGGGAGGAAAAACACAACACTTACTTGCCTAGTTAAGTCAGCTAAACAAGACATAGGTTTGTGATTTTATTGGATAACCAAATACACATGAAACAAGGAAATAAAACAAAAGGCAATAAATGTTAGAGAAGCTTGCAAGAACTAGAACCATGAAAAACAAAAAATGACAATCATATAGCTACCAATGGATCAATATATTGATAGGATAGCACCGTAGAGAAAGGCAGGGACTTTTGAATCCCCTCTTTCTCCTTGGGAGGGATCTTGAGTTCCCTAATAGAGAGATATTCTCTTCATGCAATGGAAAGTAACAATGGTGAAGAAATAGAATGGCAATCCTCTCAAGAGGTGAGTGGAATGGACCTTTCTATAGTGCTTGAATGATTCAAAGAGAAAAGAGGATTCTCCAAGAAGAATTCTTGCAGCATAAAAATACCTTGAAGTTATTATATTTATAGCACACCCATGGCACATATTTATAGTGTGCATTCATGGAAATATACAACTGGTTCATAGTGTGAACAAGGGGCATTTTAGGGCACTTCCTAGCCCTTGACCATCATCCAAGTTAGATTTCGCTCATATCTAAGTGTCAAATCGTGTTGGGGGTCATACTGGAAGTGGTTGAGAGTCCGACAAGATTCATAAATGCGTCGTTCATGAGAAGTGCGCATATTTTCTTGTAGAAAGTCATGCATTCTACGCATAGTGTGCAATTAGGGTTGTGTTGGCCCGTGCATTCTGCATACAATGTGCGTGCTTCCTTTGGTGAATTTGTGCACTTTGATTTTTGAATCAAGTATATAGTTTTATGACTTTTTGATGGATTTTGGTATTGTAGGTGTACTAATTTCTGTTGGAATTGATTTCTTTCTTCAACCATTGTGTACAATGTTGCAGACAATTTTTCAGTGATAACAGATGCCCCCTGATGTGTGAGGTTAGGAGCATATGTATAGCTGAAATACATAAATTTTTCTTTTGTTGATGGTGCCATTGTAAGGAAGAGTGAAGAGAGGAATTTCAAGAGTGATTTGTGAGAGGGAGAGGGAAAACTGTGGGAACCAAACATTTCTCTAGGAATAAAAAAATCTATATACAAACAAGGTGGGCATGCCCTATGCTCATGTCATGAAACCAAAATATGATACTGTAACTGAATATGTATGATGATGTAGATAGCTTCAATACCCTCGAGGGCGGTTGATAATGGAAGATGATGGTACTGAATGGGGAACTGGATTTGAATCGAGTGATGGAAAACGATAAGCAGTGTCTATGACTCGTAGGCATTGATGACCTATCAAATTCAGAGTTCTTCAGTTGGAATGGAAAGCTGCAACAATCGCATAGAAAGACCCACATTAACATGAGAGTTTGTTGAATTTGAATTTTATGGGGGTCAATGGAATCAGAAAGTGATGATCAATTTATTTGTGCCATTCGAGACTCCTTATTGAAAAGTTAACGAGAATCGATATACTTCCTCCCTTCTGGAAATTGTGGTGATGGCGATAGGAAGGGATACGCGGCGTCAAGAAGCAAAGGGCTTCTTGAAATCCACTGAGTAATAGAAAATGTCAGTTACTGATGGGTAAGATGGATGAAGTCAAGACACTATGGGACTCAAGACTACTAATGTAGGAGCATCTCAAGTGAGCCAGCGCGGAAGCAAAAGACAGCTGGACAAGCGTCAACACAAATTTTGAAATTTCCTTGAAATTGATGTGCAATCTTAAATGAGATAATTAAGAAGGAGAGCCTTTATATAATGTAAATGGACCTTGAGCGATTTTCTCTTGTCCTTAGTAGGTAGAAGGCATTTATGGTAGTTAATGTAAAGTAGATAGAATTCAATCCTAGATTAGACAGTTTTAGAGCGCAAGAGGGAAACGGGATATAGACACCCTCATTGTGTATTGTAACATAGGAAACATTATTGAGAAGAGCATAGAAGAGAAGCAAAGAGCTGTGTAGCAGACTCCATGTACAAAAGTTCTGAATTAATACAAAGAAAGTTGTGATTCAGAATCATGGTGTTCATATATTCTCTGTGTATACATCTTTGAATGTTATGCTCATGAATGTTTTACTCTTTCTGTCATGCAATTGCTTTTATGCTATGTATGAATGATTTCTTGTTGAATGTCTGAAATCTAAGAGGAAAGGGTAATGAAATGAGTTTCAATTGTTTCCCTATCTGAGCAAGAGTTCCTACAAGGAGTGTAGTTGAATTGTCTACAAGGAGTGCGTCGACAAGGTGTTCAGAGGTTTGTCTCTGAAAGCTCAGGAGAGATAGATTTTGTTCTCATTTCCACAGAAGTGCAGTTAGGAATAGGAGCCGTGCAAGGAGTGAACAGGCTGAGTAAAGTCTCAGAGTTCTGAATCTGAGTGAAGCATTGAGAGACTTCTGCTATAGGCGTGCACAGAGTTGAAGGATTTCAACACTAGGAAGTGTTCGAAAGTATGCCACAAGGAGTGTGTGCAGGGATTTTCTGAAAGGTTCAGAGTTGGAAAAAAGTTCAAAAAAGGATTCGAAGCCTTCGAAGTGGCTGAAGGAAAGCGTAGCAACGTCGGACCGTAGGAGGACAGGCTCTCAAAGGAAGAGACAGATGGTCGGAATTCTCGGTGGAGAATCCGCGAAGTCTCGTGAGCCGTCAGATCTCACAGAGAAGTAGGGAGTTATGGCGAAAGCGTCGAAAGGTTCTAAGCTCAGGAGGAGTAGAACCGTATATTCAAGCCACAAGGGCCATTGGATTTACATGTGGATAATTGTATCAGGTTTTCGTGGGTGGAAGTCCCGTAAACCTTGCAACGAGAATCATGATATCTTGAACCGCGAAATCTCGAAGGCCAAGAGAACGGCGTGGAACCATAGGAGTGAGTGAGGTGGTCAGGTCACACGCTATTTCGAGGTTCGGAGAGTGAAGTTTCGAAAACACTGTAGTTGGATTCACGATATTGCGAAGTCCGAAGTCTCGATGAAGTGAAGTGGCATTGAAAAGTCAAAGCTCGCGAGTGCATCAGAGTTTCGGCAAATTGGAATTCGGGAGTCGAGGAGACAAGTTGCTCGACATCACGACCGCCGAAATCGTGATAAGGAAAATCTCGAAAAGGAAAGGTCAGCATTGACTGCCCTCATGTTTCAGGGATTTGGGAGACAAACACTTGACCTACGGATTCACGAAAGCATGAAGTCTGATCTCCTAAGTGCAAAGAGGGGGTCCCATGAGAGTTTGTTGTGGGTGCAGATTTCTCGATAGGGAAATAGAAGAGCCATTTTAGAGTTCTTCGGGCCAGTGGGAAAAGGAAATATCCTGTGTTGACGTGGACCTTCCGACCCATGGGTTGTGGAGGGAGCGTGCATCATGCATCATCAAGTGGTATCATAGCTCAGAAAGGATTCTTTGCTTTCTGTAGCAGAGAAAAATAAGAATTCACCATGCTGCCAAGGAGAAGGGACAGGAAAATACTCTATCCACCAGAGGAGAGGGAAATGCCAATAAGAAGAGGTAGGTAGATGACAGATCTAGCCATGGAGAGAGAAATGTGTGATCTACGATCTAGACTCGAATACATGGAGACAGCCCAAAGACACACAGTTAGTGCTGGGGATCTTAGTGATTCTGAAAGTGAGATTGAGGCTAAACATGAAGAAGAAGTTGCAGCTGAAGATGCAACAAACGAGCGTTTGATTAGAGCTATTGCAAGAATGGGTGCAAGAGTGAAGATGGACATTCAAGTTTATGAGGGGAATCTGGATGTAGAGGAGCTTCTAGACTAGATTAGAGCTCTAGACACGTACTTTGACTATGAAGATGTCGAAGAGGACAATAAGGTCAAGCATGCTGTCACAAGATTGAAGGGACATGCAGCATTGTGGTGGGATGAACTACAAGCTGATAGACACTGCAAAGGCAAGCAAAAGATCAAAAGTTGGGATAGAATGATCGGGAAGATGAAGGAAAAATTCATCTCCAGAGATTACCATATTTCTATGTTCAGGAGAATGCAAAACCTGAGACAGAAGCTGATGACAGTGAAAGAATACACTGAAGAATTATACAAGCTGAACATCAGGGAAGGTCATTGGGAAAGCGATGATGAAAAAGTTTCCAGATACCTGAATGGTCTGAGATATGACATCCAGGATGAGATGAGCATGGTAACCATCCAAACGGTGGAAGATGCTTATCAGATGGCTCTAAAAGAGGAAGAGAAGCTGAGCCGAAAGCAGGGTCAAAGAGGCCGAGGCAAAAGTCATCCAAGAGACAAATTAGTTGATCAGGATAAATATCAGAAGCCCAAGGAGGACTAGAAGAAACCTCAGACTTGAATTGAGAGAGGTGGAACCTCACAGCGAGGGAAATATACTGAACAACGAGGACAACATACTGAGCAGAGAGGAGATTATGCTGACAATAATACTTTTTCTCGTACTAGAAGTAGAGGAAGAGGAAGAGGTGGAGTAATAACATGCTTCACATGTGGAAAGAATGGACACAAGTCTTATGAGTGTCCAGAGAAAAAGAAAGAAGGGGGAGAAACTCACATCGCCGAAGCACAAAGGCGAGATGTTGAGGCAGAAGACGTTGAAGGAGGAAGATCACTGATGATGCGAAAAGATATTTTGACACCAGAGAAGGAGGTTGAGAGTTCAGTCCAAAGAAAAAGACTTTTTCAGACTGCTTGCAAGACCAAGGAAAGGGTATGCAAGGTCATTGTGGATAGTGGTATCATGGATAATATCGTTTCTACAGAGATAGTAGAAAAGTTGGAGCTGGAGACGATTGATCATCCAAGCCCATATAGAATTTTGTGGCTACAAAAAGGTCATCAGGTAACTACTGGATCATGTTGTCATTGATGCCAATGGTTTGATTGATTGATGTCAAGTGATTGATTGATTTCAAAGGATTGATTGATTGATGATTTATGTAATATAATATGTATTGTCCTTGATGAGAATGCATAGATGAAGATGGATCAAT
>SNQJ01S0200295.1:0-16983 GCA_010110895.2 Picea sitchensis | reverse complement strand
CTATAAAGTGCTTCAAATGGGCTCATCTTCAGTGATGCTTGATACCCATTGTTGTAGGAAAATTATATCAAGTGTAGATAATCTTCCTATTTATATGGTTTGTCCATCACATACATCCTTAGCATATCTTATATCACTTGGTTTACCCTTTCTGTTTTCCCATTTGACTCAAGATGATAGGCTTTGTTAAAGTTCATATTTGTTTTGAACCCTTTGAATAACCCCTTCCAAAACTTTGATGTAAACTTTGGGTCTCTGTTAAACACAATTGTCTTGGGTATGCCATGCAAACGTGCTAATTCTCTCATATAAATATCAAGAACATTGGTTGCCTTGTGAGGAGTATTCAATGGGATAAAATGGGTAGCTTTAGTAATCTTGTCCACCACCATCATGATTGCATCATGATGCTTTCTTTTTCTGGGCAATCCTGTGATGAAATCCATTGTTACAACTTCCCATTTCCACTCAGGAATGGGTAATGGCTGCAGTAACCCAGTTGGGTTTCTATGCTTAGCCTTGACCCTTTGACATTATAAACATTTATCTATGTAGTCAACAATATCCCTCTTCATGCCTGACCAATAATATTGTCTCTTGATTGTTGAAACTATTTTATGATACCCTGGTTTTCCCGCATAAGGTACATTGTGCATTTCTTTTAAAATCACACTCCTTTGTTCAAAATAATTGGGTACATAAACTCTATTCTTGTACCTGAGTATTCCATCATCTTCCAATATATAATATTCAACTTTCTGCAACATCTTACTTTGTTGTAACTTTGTTACTATCTCCTTGTACTGCAAATATGCTTTTGCATCTTCCAAAATTCTTCCTTTAACATCAGTTTGATACATGCTAATGGTTGTAGAATGGATTTCATGCACTCTCCTACTGAGTGCATCTACCACTTTGTTCTCCTTTCCTTTGATGTGCTTGATATCAAAGTCATATTCACAGAGGAATTCCAACCATCTTCTCTACCTGGAATTTAATGTAGGTCAATCAAACAAATACTTCAGACCATTATGGTCTATCCTCAGCTCAAATATATTTCCCATGAGGCAGTGCCTCCATTTCTTCAAAGCGTTCACTGTGGATGCCAACTCTAAATCATGAGTGGAATAGAGCCTTTCATGCTCTTTCAATTTTATGGACTCGAAACATATTACAAATCTGTTCTGACTAAGGAATCCACCCAACCCTTCTTTGCATGAATCAGTGCAAACCATGAAATCTTCATCTGGATCTACAATTTTCAGAATGGGAGCATTGGTTAACAACTACTTCAATTGATGGAAGCTCTTTTCACATTCTACTGTCCATTGAAACTTCTTCCCCTTCCTTTGCAAGGAAGTGATGGGATGAGCTATTCTCAAAAACCATGCAATGAACCTTCTGTAGTAGCTCGGTAGACCCATGAAGGATCTAACTTCTGTCACATTCTTAGGTGTTTTCCATTCTCTAATGGATTCTATCTTCTCAGGATCCACTTCTATCCCATCTTCAAATATGATATGCTCCAAATAGTGATTTTTTTTTTGATAAAATTAGCACTTGCTCAATTTTGCATACAACTGATGCTCTCTCAACACTTGCAACACCATCCTCAAATGATGCTCATGTTCTTCTTCCGACTTAGAATACAAAAGAATGTCATCTAAAAAGAAAATGACAAACTTGTCTAAATATTCTCGGAAAACACCATTCATTAGTCACATGAAAACAACCAGTGCATTTGATAACCTAAATGGTACCATTGTGAATTCATAATGACCATACCTTGTCCTGAAGATGGTCTTTCTGATGTGTTCCTCTTTAATCCTTACCTGATGGTATCTTGAACTGATATCTATCTTTGATAATATCCTTTCATCGTTCAACTGATCGAAGAGATCATCGATCCTTAGTAGAGGATACTTGTTCTTTATAGTCACTTTGTTCAAGTGTCTGAAATCGATGCATAGTCTCAATGTCCCATATTTCTTCTTCATGAACAAGACTGGGGCACCCCAAGCTGACACACTCTGACGTATATACCCCTTCTTCAGAAGTTCTTCAAGCTACATCTGTAGCTCCTTCAGCTCTGTTGTACTCATTATGTAAGGAGTTTTTGATACTGGAGCTACTCCGGGCATTAAATTTATAGAGAAATCAATATATCTCTTTGGTGGTAGTCCTGGTACCTCCTTGAACACATCTTCAAAATCTTCCAGGACTTCATGGTCCTCCATATTTGGAACCTTATCCTTAGATTCTTCCTCCATATGGGCTGCAAATATTTGACAACCCTTCCTGTAACACTTTTTCAGCTGCAATGTTGAAATTTCTCTGATGGTCACTTCCCTAGGAATTCCTTAGACTATTCTCTAATTTCCTTCCTCATCCAGGCCAGTGAATTCCTTGTTATGATAGTCTAATATGGCATGGTGTTGGTCCAAACAATCCATCCCAATTAGACAGTCATAGGAACCTAAAGGCAAGATGTTCAAATCTGCCCTTGTGCTCAGTCCATTCATGTCCATAAGACATGATTTAACCATCTCATTAAATTTTCTTTTGGCTCTGTTAGCCAGATGCACCAACCAATGTTTTCCATTCTTTTTTCTTGTCAAATGCAAACTTTCCACCATCTTAGAATCTATATAAATATGACTATCTCCTGAATCAATTAAAATAGTAATGGTTCGGTTATGGATCATACCTTCTGATTCAATCATATGTGATTGATACTCTGCTTTCTTGTTTTCCAGGGCTGCATAGATCCTGGGTACACTTCTTCCCATGTCCTCCACTATTTCATCTCACTAAACATTGTGAACAACTCTCATTTTGTCACTTCTATGAGGAAAATCTTTAAACATATAATCTCCTTTACAACCCCAACATTTAATAGGTGGCTACCTTGGCCTTTGACCACCTATATCAATCATTCTAGGTTCTCTAGATGTTGGTTGTCCCTGAGGATTATTTCTAAAGAATGGTGGCTTAGTTCCCTTCTTCCTCTGATCCATATTGAATTTATTCTTGTCTTCCCAAGATTTTTAGAAAGTTGGCCTTGTTTTTTGCTGATCATATAGGCACTTAGATCACCTTATGGTCTCCTCCAATGTTTTTGGATCATCATATTGTATTTTGTCACTGATGAATGATGGAAAACCACTCAAATACCTATGAATATTAACTGTCTCATCCTTAATTAAAGAAACATACTTCAAGAATTCTAAAAACCTTCTTTCATATTCATCTATTGTCATACTCCCAAGCTTGCTTTCAAAGAACTCTTTCATTTTATTGTCATAGTATCTCTTAGTCAAGTATTTCTTTTCGAAATAATTCTTGAATTCCATACAAGTAACATTTTTCTCTTTAATGTGTTTCACCTGCACAAGTTGATCCCACCACATGGATGCCTTTCCTTTGAGTTGGTAGATGGAAATTCTTTATTCTGCATGAGAAGAATAATTATGCAATTGAAAATACTTTCTCATGCCCAACAACCATGTCTTTGCATCTTCATCCTTCTTGTGCTCACCATCAAATGTAGGAGGTTTAATTTTTTTCATTTCCCCTCATATATCATCCACGCCAGAACTCTTATGCTTTCTGATAGGGGATGGACTTGAGTTGTTGTGTGTTCTCTTATTGGAATTCCTTGGGGAGGGACGATGATGTCTGCTAACACTTCTTGTTCTTATTTTCTCATCAGGAGACCTGTGACTTCCTGATTTGCTTGAGCCACTCTCCTTATCCAATTTATTTTCTATTCTTTCCAGTATCTACATCAACCTCATGTTGAAGTCTCCTTGTTTCTCCCTGGCTCTCATAAGCATTTTTTTATCTGCTCGATGAATTTGGACCTATTTTTGCAGTTTTTAAATAATTTTCATCATGCCCACGTCTTTATCTATTTTTTCTCCATGCCCATTGGAATTTGTTCCTTCAACTCCCAAATGGACATCCATTCCTCTAGCTTCATTCTCCGAACTATAAGAATCATCTCCCTCCTCCATTTCTCTACACTATGCGACAATTCGGTTGGGTTTTGACAATTTTTAATTCTTCAAAATGTGCAGTCAACCAAATTTTTGTTAGGCTATTAGACTTAATAATTTTCTAGAATAACATAAACCAATCAGGTTCAACAAAATAATATCCGACTCCATTTTCAATAGGTCTCGGTCGATCAAGAACTTCTCAGGCTTCTATCTCTAATCCCATATTTGATATGCAATAATTTTTGGGCGCTAGCCCCTTTTCTTCTAGACTTTAGTTTGCATGTGACCATGAATGTGACCCAATGCTAATGATTTAGGCGCTTATCCAGAGCCTTGAAACTTTGGGCTTTTAAGCTTCAGAGGTTTCCTTTTTTTCTGCGCGTCCTAAACATCACTAAACAAAAAAATGTCAAATGCACGAAGAATGGTGGATCAATGGTCCACATTCCTTGCTCAGATATATGGTGGATTAGAGCTTTGGGGACTCTGTCTTTGATAGTTTCCAAATAACTTCCCAACAAATCTCTTGGAGTGCCGAATTGGAGAGTTCACGAAGTGGGGTGTATCAACATTCCATGACTTCCCAACATCCAACGACTGATACTTGCTATGGAACTTTGGGCTTTGGGGCTCTGGGACTTCAAAGCTTCATGGCTTTGGAACTTTGGAGGATTTCACCTTTTCACATCCAAAAACTCTTGAATTGAAAATATCTGACTAGTTCCACATCACCCTCGGTGACGTCATTATGCCACGTTGCTTCGGTGCTATGAAACTTCAAAAATTTCTTCCTTCCATTCCATCATGAACCATTTCTTCCGGAGTGTCAAGTCTCTAGAATTCATGATCCGGTGCCATGCATCCACTGTGACCATCAAGGGCCCCACCCTCCATGCTAGAGAGGAGGGCCATGTGGTGAAATATTAGAAGTGGACACGTGGCCCAATCAGACGGGTGATACATGTTATGTTCTAACTGGAATTTCAATCATCCAAAGGTTCTTAACTCACTAACACCTGGCACACATCCCATGTGTCCACATCACTTCGAGTGATGTCAGCAATCTACGTCACTTTGGAACTTCGGGCTTTGATGGTTTTTACACTTGCACACCCCAATTTTCCTGAACCTCAAACTCCCAAACTTCCTTAGCTTTCGGGGTCCACATAGTACAACTATCATCATATAAGAGGGTGACACATGACCCCACATGTAATATTTATTTTGGTCCAACAAGGTCATCAAAAGTACCATACTGGCTAACACGTGGTAGGACTAAGGAAGTCCACGTCACCCTAGTGACGTCATCATGCGACATCACTTTGAGACTTCGAGCTTCAGGGGATTTCACCTAAGCATACCCCGTTTCTCCCGAACCACAAACTTTCGAATAAATTGATCCTCTGGCATGCATACCTTTTGATGAATGGTCCAGATTAACTCCGGACTTTGGAACTTTAGGCTTCAAAAGTTTTCCCTCTATCACTCCTTATTACTCTTGAATCGTGAACTTCTGAATAAATTAATCCTCTGACACGCGTCCCTTTCAGTGAATGTTCTGGATTAACTCCAGACATTAGAACTTCGAGCTTCAAAAGTTTTCCCTCTATCACTCCTTATTACTCCCGAACCGTGAACTTCCGAATAATCTTATCCATCCTTGGTCAAATCCAACGGTAAACACTTCTCCCTGGATCTACGGTGTAGATCCTCTTCAAGACTTCAGATCTTCGGGCTTCAACTCTATTTTCTATGTAACACATAAACTTCACCGAAGTCATGAAGTCCGAATGACTTGGAGGTTAACCTTCATACACTTTATCCAGATCTAACGGTTGTGAAGGATCCTCCTTCTCCCGAATAGATCCTATGACCCAACATCATGATTGTTGTGGTTTCTTTCTTTGTGGCCATTTCTTAAATAGTTATACCTCCTGTTCTTTTGAACATGGTCCAAGTGTTCTCTCAACGCCCTTCTGGCACTCTATACATCAAAATTCTCTAGACTTTTCACTCTGAATTCCTCGTTCGTGGCCCAAACAGGTTCAATGTTGAAACCATGGGCTCTGAACTTGAATTTTGTCCATTTCGACAACAATTATTTTTTGAAACTTTTACTTCAACTTCCACTAACATGGACCATCCAGGTTCAGTGTTGAAACCATGGCTCTGATACCAATTTGTAACATCCCTAGCCACTAACTAGTCGGGCAACGTCATAGATTAAACATCTTTATGAAAGTCTCTCTTAGCTCCAATACCAATTTGTAACGTCCCTAGCCACCAACCGGCTGGGCAACGTCATAAAGTAAACATATTTCTGAAGGTCTCTTTAGCTCTGATACCAATTTGTAACATCCTCGACCTTAGACCAATAGGCCATGCCATGCCACAAAATAATTTTCATGCTCTGATACCATATATATTTATATACATATCTATCTAATGGAATTTAAATAGTTATATCATTATGTTCATACCACTATTCATGCGAAAATAACATTAAAACATATAGGCATTATACATAGACAATTCTAACAACATTATAGCTTGATTTCAATATACACATCATACATAGAACATAGATTTGGTACTTATATTTTAATATATGACCACCAACTGCGTCCAGACCTTCCATGAACCTCCTAGCCTTAGATAACGCTACTCATCACACTCATCAGTGGGTCACCATAGAGCTAGGACTAAACTCCACTGGGAAAGGGATTCCTAGGCTTGGCAAGGACAACAAGAATTCATAGAGATCTACAGGAAGGATTTTCTCCTAGGAACCAACTCACACTAACAACCTACAACCTATCATTCCCCACATGTTTATCCCACCCCAGGATGTTGTCCCCTTCTTTGCTCAACAGTCCTTTGGCTGTCCCACTTCCTTTTCATGGCTTTAGCAATAGGCCAAACAAGAATTCTCAGAGCACTATAGTTGTTGTTGGGATCCCTTTGGGAAAATTGCTTCCCCAACAACCCCTCTCACCTAGAGATATTTAATTACAAGCCTAAAAACCTACCTCTTCAAACCCATAGGCCTAAAAACCTGCTTCTTCATTCCAACTCCTAAGTCAATTCAAGTAAGGGTGATGGAAACAATAAGGCTTGGTATAGATCAAATGATGAAAGCAAGACACACTCAGTCAAGGAACTGCATTGGAAGCAACAACAAACCGTTGAGGCATGGTACATGATCGGGCAAATTACAGGTGCGTTGTACTTCATCGGACAAGTACGGGATAGATCAAAGTGCCTACAAGTTCTAGAGGTGTGTGAATGATGCAAATGTCGACGATGGAGGAAATGGCTCAGTGTGTGAATCAGTGGGAGTATGGCAGACTTTCGAGAATGGCCATGATCATGAGAGTGGTGAGAGAACCCCCAATGAGATGACATTCCCATCTATAAACTACATGCACCCAGGTTGAAACATGTCTTCCTGAAGTTGCATGAGCTCCACTTAACATGCGTTCCCTTTCTCTTGGAACTTAGGACAACACAGATTATGTCAGCCTTATCCTTTTGGAAATAATAATATAATATTATCCCTTTAAAGGTAATCCCTTTAGGTTAGCTCCTAATCTTAGACACTTAGCCCCTTCCCTTACCCTACCTAGTGGAGCTTAGTCCCCCATAACTCTTTCTTCATGGTCAATCTACACACAACGATGTAATTTTATTAATGATATGAGTGTTTTCATATACAAAAATAGGCTCACTGGCCTTAATCATCTTGGCTCTATGAACTTACAAACATATAAGTCTTAAAACTTATAAACACTTGACTCACCAATCTATAAACATAATTACAATTCAGCAGGGGCTTGACCTTGGGGTGTTATAGGTTTAGATCATGTGGTATTAGAGTGGGATTTATAATTTTTACAGGTGTTGAAGTTGAGAATGGCGAGATCGCCAAAACAATTGTGGTTCAATGAGCTTCAAGAGCTGAGCCAAATCCTTCAAGTAGAGAATTCTAGATTGAATAAATTGTTGCATGTTGCAGAGGAGGATAACCAAAGGTTGCAAGAGCAGTTGCAATCCATGAAGGTTAAAATAGGGGAAGGCTCTACAAATGAGATGATGATAATACGATTTTTTCACCATGGCAAGTTCACCAGTTATGGGTTCAAGCATGATAGTGCAAATGCATGCACACTTTGTCAAGCAAGTGAAGATGACATAAAAACATCCAAAACCCAAGGAGGATTTCTAGAAGCATTATCCACTTATCCTTCTCACAAGGAACAACTGGACAGATCTCAAGAAGCATATCAATGGTCCTACCTTGGGATGCAGGTAGAAAAACCATGTTTAGTTCCTTTCTTGATTAATGCTGATGACTCTTTTAAAGTCCTTGAACAACATACTTCATGCATCGGCTTAAAGATGATGAGAATGATGGGATACAAAGGAGGAGGCCTTGGAGCCAATGGCCAAGGTATTGTGGATCCCATCGAGGTAGTGGTTTGGCCTTGATATGCCAAGATAGTTTATGTCCCAAAGGATGTTGGAGAAATCTCCAAAACCATTAGGGAAGAAGGCCCCAGGACAATCACTGAGACTCCAGAATTCAACTGATCATCAAGAGGTGGAACTGATCCAGTGCAGGCTAAGAGCATGTCTTCTCATGATCGAGGATTTGAGACATCTCCAGGGAGAGAAGAGAATCACAATGAAATAGCTGAGGCCAACTCTTCTTGCCATCCTGACTCCATAGACAATTCACCGAGGTTTAAGAAATCCCGAAACTCTAAAATTCCATTTTATTATAAGCATGTTACTAATGTACAATAGGGCTTGTGGCATCAAATACCATGAACTTTTTGTGTATTGAATAACCACGTAGTGTCCTAGTGTAGGAAGATAAAATACTTGTATAGGAAGGTTATGGAAACTAGGAAAAAGACGAGCATAGAAGATCGCTCTCCACACATCGAAAGGAGCAGGGTGAATCCATATTTAAAGGAGAAAGGCTACTCAAGCCATTGTAAAAGATATGGACATCATGAGGCCACATGTTGGGCCTTACATCCAAATCTACTTCTAAAGAGGAACAAGAAGATCAGGAAGACACCTTTGAGGGAGACAACCAATCAGGCAGTGCTGCAGGAAACTCCTCCACTAGAAGGAAACCAACTACCAAAAAAAGGACAACTCGGTAATGAATACTTGTTCAACATGATGACTGTATGGATGGGGAAAATATTTGAGTTATTTGAAAGTGTCCATATTTGTAAATCACATGTTGTGATTCAGACCCCGTAGAAGGGAATTGTGTAAAAGTGATAATTGTTTGATTTCACTTATTTTTTTTGCACATGTTGATATTTTAGGCATTGTGAGGTAGTTTGGGTATGGGTTTTCTTTTGTAAGTCCAATGGACATGAAACTTATAATGTAAATATGTTTTGGGACCAAAAGTCCTTTCAGTTGGGATGCATCATCCAGGAGGATCTAGAGAACATTCCAGAAGTCTCAGAAGTGTCCCAGGAGGCTCAAAATGGCCTTGACAAATGAAATGGGGTAAAAATTAAAATTCCTGAAAACTCAGATAAATTGGCCTCATTGCAAATAAAACTTCGCAAGATTTCCAACAGATCAAACGGTTCGTCAAATGGATTTACAGATCGAAAGATATTCACAGTCAAATTTTTGGTCAACCTAGCCTAATCAACATGGATGAATTAACATCCATACTTCTAATGTTAACAACCGTACTGATGATTTCAAAATCCATATAGAGTACATGGCATAGTCAGACAATGACATGTGTCCTAATGATGTCAGCATGATGTGAACATGCTGACATGGCAGCACTAGAGGCTGCCACATGTCATGCATTTTTGGCATTTTTGGGTCGACATGTGGACCAATGAGAAAGTTCCATGGGATAGTCCTTACAACCACGTGGCAGGTTGTATAGGATGTGGCAAGGTGACATGGTAGGTTGACGTGGCAAGGATGATTTGGCAGGATGACTATGCAAGGGTTGACGTGGGCCAATTGATGGTCGACACATGGCATGATCATGGGAGAATGAAAGGGTGACAGGTGGCCCAGCCAAGGGCCACCATGTGGCACCCACTTGTTGTTGTATAAAATTTGGTTTGGATCCACAGGGGGTCTAACCTGTGACCTCCCGCATGGGCGAGTCTTCACGTAGGCCAAGCCACCAACCCGCCTACCACTTGGATCTTAACCATATACATTTAAACAAATATAAGAGTTAGCACCATGGTTTATTCCAGTGGGGGAAGGTTTGAGGCTTATCCCCAAACCTTGGACATGATGCTCACCATATGACCAGGAATGACAATCTCACCAACAATCCACCAAAGTTAAAGTTGGTTCTACCAAATCTGGTGGCAAGTCTCCACCATATCCAGCCAATGACCGATGATCCACCAAATTGGCAACAAGTGTACCAGCACCTGACATCACCGTGCATGAATATTGGTGTCCTTGCTAAAGTCAACAAAGGTTACTCCAAGTTTGGAAGGATTCGACACATTTGGTAACATTTATAACAAAGGCATAAAAAGGGAGGCTTGCAGGTTTGACCTCGGGACCTCCCCAACAATGAATAACTTAATTTAAACCCACTTTCCAACAAACCAAGTTGGAGACTTGGTAAATCCACCCAAGTGGTTTAATAAAAGGTGCATGTTACCAATGCATAAAAAGGAGGACGAGAAGTGTGCGCCCAATCCATCCAGGCTGTACCAGGCATGGTTTTCAATGCAAAGTTTAGTGCATTAATTGCAAAGACTTACACATGAATCGAGGCAGAGGTCCAGAGAAGGCTTGAAGTTGACAGTGTCCGATGAATATGATTTCATAGTCAAATTTATGCTATTTGATGACGCGAATCCAATGATGATGTATGTTTCGGTAACAAAGACTCCGATCAATAGGATAAATTCTAGGAGAGCCAATGTAAGCATGCTTTTTTAATTTGTTGTTTTCTCATTGAATTTTGCAGCATAGTATGCTTGATATAGGTCTGAAGGAGCATGGAGAAGCTACAAAAAGGTAGCAAGGCCAATGTATTCCTTATATTTCTTCCTTTCTTCTCGTATTACACATGAAAAAATCAACTACATGTGAAAGAGAATTTGTGGCATTTGGATGATAAGTGACCAATGAGGCAGTCAACAATCTTTTAGTTTTCGAGATCTGAGTATGGGATGCATATGCACTTGGATCTAGGCAATAGATCTAAGGAATTCTATGGCTCCATGATGATAGGGGTCATTTCTTATTCTTCCTCTTTTTCTGTATTGAGTATGTGGAATGATGTCCATGTCAACATCATGGATGCCTCATGAACATGAGAACTTGTGAAGCTTGTAAACATTCCTGATCACATTACGGTCTCTTGTTGCTGTCACCAAAAAGGGGAATTTGGCCTTACAACTTGTAAAGGAGAGACATCATTACAACGAGGAGAATAAAAGTGGTCATGAATTGGAGCAAGACCTGGAGATGTAGCCCCCATCGATTGAACTTCATTATCAAGGTAAGTATCATTTCTCTTATTTGTTTATGTTCTTATGTTTCTTTCATGAATTTCCACACATAGATTACTAAATTCAAACATGACATGTAACACATAAGGAAATTAACAAGTCTTTAATTCAATTTGGATTAAAGTTTGTAAAGACTTCAACTATACCTTTTAATTACAATCTGCTCAAGTAAAATGATCTATAACTAACCCTTTGGAGGAGTGACAGGATCAAACCATTAGTGGAAACTAATCACCCCCAGGTTTTGATCAAGTGGTATCAGAGTAGGCTTGATACCAATTGCAGATGTTGAAGCTGAGAATGGCGAGATCGCCAAAACAGTTGTGGTTCGATGAGTTTCAAGAGAACAACCAAATCCTTCAAGCAGAGAATGTTGGATTGAAGACATTGTTGCATGTTACAGAGGAGGAGAACCAAAGGTTGTAAGAGTAGCTGTAATCCATGAAGGTGTAGATAGGGGAAGGCTCTACGAATGAGATGGTGATAAGACCATTTTGTGACCATGGAAACTTCTCCAGTTATGTGTTCAAGCATGACAGTGCAAATGCATGCACACTTTGTCAAGAAAGTGAAGATGACATCCATGAATCTAGAAACCAAGGAGGATTTCTAGAAGCATCATCCACTGATCCTTCTCACCAGGAACAACTAGACACATATCAAAAAGTAGACCAAGAGTCCCATCTTGGGATGGAGGTAAAAAAACCATGATTAGTTCCTTTCTTGATTAATGTTGATGACTCTTTTAAAGTCCTTCAACAACATACTTCATGCATCAACTTACAGATGATGAGAATGATGGCATATGAAGGAGGAGGCCTTCAAGAAATGGTCAAGGTATTGTGTATCCCATCGAGGCAGTAATTTTGCCTCGATATGAGAAGATAGGTTATGTCCCAAAGGATGTTGGAGAAAGCTCCAAAACCATTAGGGAAGAAGACCCCATGACATTCACTCAGACTCCAGAAGTCAAGAGATCATCAGGAGATGGAACTGATCTAGTGTAGGCTGAGAGCACGTATTCTCATGATCAAGGATTCGATACATCTCTAGGGAGAGATGAGCATCACATTGAAAGATCTGAAGTCAACTCTTCTTGCGATTCTAACTCCAGAGACAATTCATCGAGGTGTAAGAAATCTCAAAAATCTAAAATTCTATTTGATTATAAGCATGCTACTAATGTACAACGGAGCTTGTGGCATCAAAGACCATGCACTTTTTGTGGATTGAATAACCACGTAGTGTCCCAATGTTGGAAGAGAAAGTCCTTGTACAGGAAGTTTATGGCAACCAGGAAAAATATGAGGATAGAATATCACTCTCCACACACCTAAAGGAGTAGGGGGAATACACCTCTGAAGGAGAAAGGCTACTTCAACCATTATAGCAGAGATGGACATCATGAGGCCACCTGTTGAGCCTTACATCTAGATCTATGTACAAAGAGGAACAGGAAGATCGGGAAGACACCTTCAAGGGAGACAACCAATTAGGCAATGTTGCAGGGAAATCCACCACTAGAAGGAAACCAACTACCATAAAAAGGACAACTCAGTAAGGAAGACTTTTTCGGTGTGATGAATGAATTGATGAAGAAAATCCTTGAGTTAGTCAAAATTGGCCATCTTTGTAAATCACATGTTGTGATTTAGACCCCATAGAAGGGCATTGTGTAAAAGTGATAATTGTTTGATATCACTTCATTTTTTTGCACATGTTCATATTTTAGGCCTTGTGAGGTAGTTTGGGTATGGGTTTTCTTTTGTAATTCCAATGGACATGAAACTTATAATGTACATAATTTTGGGGACAAAAATTCCTTTTAGTTGGGAGGTGTGATACTAGAGGATCTAGAGAACATTCAAAAATCTCAGAAGTGTCCCAGGAGGCTCAGAATGGCCTTGACAAATGAAAAGGGGTAAAAATTCAAAGTCCTCAAAACTTAGAGAAATTGGAATCATTGCGAAGAGCGTGTCACAAAATTTCCAACGAATAAAACGGTTCACCAAACAAAGTTACGGATTGAAAGATATTCACAGTCAAATTTTTGGTAAACCTAGCCCAATCAGTAGGGATGAGTCAAAATCTATACTATTGACATCAACAACCGTACTGATGATGTCAACATCCGTATAGAGTACGTGGCATAGTCACACAGTGACACATGTCTTGATGATGTCAACATGATGACGTGTCAGCATAAGAGGATGCCACGTGTCACACATTTTTGGCATTTTCGGGTCGACATGTGGACCAATGAGAAAGTTCCATGTGATAGGTCATACACGACATGGAAAGGTGACTTGGAAGGATGACATGGAAATGATGATTTGGTAGGCTGACTATGCAAGGGTTGATGTGGGCCAATTGATGGTCGTCACATGGCATCATCGTGGGAAAATGAAAGGGTGCCATGTGGCCCAACCAAGGGCCACCACGTGGCACCCTCTTGTTGTTGTATAAAATTTTGTTTGGATCCACAACATTCGACACAAAATTTAGAAAATTCCTCAAACACCCTGGGAAGTTGTGCATGCTCTGGGTAGGACCATTTTGCTTGGTA
Source organism: Picea sitchensis (assembly GCA_010110895.2). Lineage (NCBI taxonomy): Eukaryota > Viridiplantae > Streptophyta > Pinopsida > Pinales > Pinaceae > Picea > Picea sitchensis. The sequence continues at coordinate 2,875 of SNQJ01S0200295.1, read as the reverse complement.
TACATTAGTGAAGTAGGAGAAACAAAATTGGAAACTCTGTAGGGTCAATCACTCAAGTGGATCATCAATGGAAGTCATTTAAAGGTGTATTATGGCTCGCAGGGGTCGAATGCACTATGAAGTATCCAAACAATATAGGAGTTAGTGTAGCGTAGGGAGTAGACATGAATGTATATGATAGGTATGATTACCAGTTCATTAGAAGGACAGGAGAAGTTTCGGTCATGCAGGATGGACAAGAAAAGATAACAAGTCTGTAGATTTTGAAAATTTCATTCAAGGAGCGATGTTTTGAGCAACGTACAAGGTACTGAATAAGATAACAGGATCACATGAGAAAGGTACAGACTACATGGTTCTCAAAAGAACTGAAGGGTCTAACAATCTGATTAATCCATATCACATAGGGTCAGAGTACACAAACAATTATGACGATGGATCAATACCATCAACATTCTCATCGATGACACTTACATAGGAATTTGAGCGACNTACATGGTTCTCAAAAGAACTGAAGGGTCTAACAATCTGATTAATCCATATCACATAGGGTCAGAGTACACAAACAATTATGACGATGGATCAATACCATCAACATTCTCATCGATGACACTTACATAGGAATTTGAGCGACTAGATATGTCATATCATAGTTTAGCAATGGATGAAAAATTACGACATCACGACATAGGATATTGGCCTTGTACTTAGTTATTTATACCCTCTACACCCATGAAAATTCATTCATTGAGAGCCATTGATCACTAATTTTGCCTCGCCCAAGGTTCCAAGACAATTGTTTCAAATATTTTTCCACTATTAGCACAATCTGTAGCAGGCATTATAGTTCCATAGTGAAATCTGAGGACCCATGGCCCCTTGTATTAGATGAATGGTTTCCTATTGCTCAAAGTCCACAAAGACATCCCAAATTCCTAATGTTTCCTTCTCACATTGGTTGCAACTTCAAGTGCAACTGCTAGAAATGGGACCCATCCTATAGTTCACCAGTTACATGCATAAGTTCACCAAGTAGCTCTCTGAAATGTGCTTCGAAGCTTTAGTGGTAGGATGACTCCTTGAACCAAGAGTTGGTGCTCTTTTCACCACGAATCAACACCTTTGTTGAAGATGGTGGTTTGATTCTTCTAGTTTCCCCCCTATCAGTTGCAGTTGTCTGCATCTTCCCTGATATAAACAAGCTTGAATGAGACATGACGAAGAAAAATATCCTGTATGATGGAGCCATTACTTAGGGCCAACTCCCAGTAGGCACTCGAGTAACTGGGCCAACTTCTAATAGGTGGTTTGGTTTGGTTAGTGCTTGGATTTATGCACTACATGCTGAAAATAATCTACCCTTCGCCCATCCAGAGTGAACTTGAAGAGTCCAAAAAAATGAAGCCCAAAGTAAACCTTAACCTTGAGGGATTCTTGACTCATTCCAACACATTTTTCGAGTTGCAACCATATCGAAGTTTGATTATATTCTCTTACTCAAGCACTAACTGGACACCCTAGTCAGTCTGCTTCAATCATCTACCAATTCAATCCAGAATCCTATTGATGAAAAAATGTATTTGGATCAAGGATGAGCCAAATTATAGTGTTTGGGTCCCATTGGCACCTAAGGTTTTGGGGAAGTTTTTCCTTTTCACCACAAGTCAATCATGTGCACATGCCCATGAATTTACACTATTTGGCACAAGGAAGGATCAACAACAATGCCGACCATAGGAAGATTGTGCACACCAACCTAGTTTTTCACTGTGCACATGGAATAAAGAAGACTACATGCAACGAATCTGATCATGTCTTTGGGAATATTTGGTGGAACATGTTGCACTTGTGTATTATAACGACCCGAAGGATCATGGGTGAAGGTATGAATGAGCTAGAAATTTAGTTAGACTTTCCACGCTTCAGAAACATTCAAGGGTTTCATGTGGACATGAAGAGCGTGTGAATATAGCATTCACTGAAGAGAGTGGAACAAAGAATAAAGTGATATAAATCTAGAGAAAAAGGAATAGACATATTCAAGTGCAAGAGAGTTGGAGAATAGTCTAGTTTTGAGTCCAGTTCTGTATTAGTTTTGTATGAGTCTTGTATGAGTTTTATAAAGAGTCTATAATAGAGTCATATGTGTGTGAAAATGATAATAGAGTGCATAACACAGTGGAATGTAATGGTTTTTGAATGTAGCAAAGTGCATGAACACAATTCTATGTGATATGAGTCTTTCTCTGTATGCATTTTGGAAGCTAATGAATATAATACAAACTCCTTTTCTCTTTACAATTTACTAAGTGTATTATGAGTTAAATGTATATATGTCTTAATGGTTAATGTTTAGTACGATAGTTTTTTTATGTATGAGTGATTGTATGTCTTCCTAATAGGCTTCCTTGCATGCATTGTCCCTTTTCATCCAACACAAGACGAAATGGTCTCTATGATTCTCATGGTGTCTCGAGTGAGACCTTCTTCGGTCCTAGAATGATGATTGAATATGCTGACACCTTGGGTTTTTTTGGTCAAATATTAACGAACCCTAGGTCTTCAACCCTCCAGTGATATGAAAGATGTGTGCCAACAGTGACCTCATTGACAAATTACAATCTGGATAAGTTTGTTGAGAGGTATATTTGTGAAGAGAGAAACCGCATTAAAGCTAATGATGATATGAGTAGGTTCAATTCTTTCATTTTCAATGATCCTAACAAAGTCCGAGGAATCCTTAATCATGGAGTTTGTGTTGCAACTAAGGGGGAAAGTATTTTTGCCACATATTTTGCTAGTTCATAGGTAGGAGAACCAATTGTGTTAACAATAGGTCTGAGAGGGATCCCTTATTTATGTATTTTAGAAAGAC
>SNQJ01S0200294.1:3016-16983 GCA_010110895.2 Picea sitchensis | reverse complement strand
ATTTATTTATGTCAAGTAACCAAGATTCTTCCTCTTCATCAGTTTTGGACTCTCCATCAAATGTTGAAGGTTTAATTTTCTTAAACTCTCCATCTAAGTTATCGATCTGTTTTCATTTCTTCGTTGTAGGCACTTTGTTTTTAGTTATATGCGTGTCATTAGAAGAGTTTTTTTCTTTCTTTGTTCCATGGATAGAATCCTTTGAAGAGTTTTTGCTAACTTCCTCATCCAATTCATTATTCTTTGGGCTATTTTTCATCGCTAAGATTCATATCAAAATCTCATTTATTTCTTGTTGATCTTCTTTTGCTTTCTTTAGTTTTTCATTATCAACCTTGAATGTTTGCAACTCTATGATAATATTCCTCATTGTTTCCGACACCTACATTGCTAAACTACTGTCGTTGTGATGTTCTAGGTTTTGGAGAGGCTCTTGATTATTATTTCCTTCAGGTATGTTTTCTTCTCCATTCTTCACTGACATAGTTGCAAAAAATTTGAAACGATTTGTTTATAATAATGAACACTTTTTTTGTTAGTTTTTCCATCAAAAAATTTATGTTTTTATGGTGATTCCCATTTAAGGCCTAAGTGTTGTAACCTACAAATATTACCATATGTAATATACCCCATAAAAACTACAATTTTTTTTTCTTGTTGTTTGTTTATTTTATTCTAGGTGACTAAGGTAGTAGTACCATTCAAGCATTACTTATTATTAAAAATTCAAATTACAAAGACATATATGACATATAAAGTGGTGTATGCATAAGATGATAAATTCGTTATGAGTCCAATGACTTCTTGTATGTCAATAATGGTTCGAATCAACCCTTCAGAGTTTTTATACTCTATTTTCAAGGTGGAAGAGTCTTAGATTCCAAGGGTTGGATAGTTTATAAGCTAAGTCCTAGGTTTGACAACCACTATTCTCAATTGTCAAGAGGTACCGACTATGTGAGGGTATGGCAAGGTGACTACTGAACAACTAAAGCTCCACTATCCAACGAATCCTTGTATGTCGATTAGAAACTTCATGCTTTTACCCCACCATTTATGTCCATGTCCTTTCATTCACATGTCTTGTTGTACGTTGGAAGCAACGCCTCCCTCTCAACCTTCAGGTAGTATGATTGAAGGGCTCAAGGTTTTCATTGGGTTCGAAGCTGAGGTGATATTGGTTACCTTCTACCATTGCCCAATATGAGAGGAGGATTTTTGAGCGCGAGCTTCAGTTACTCTGTGAGTTTAGAATTGTTTTCTCCAGAGTCATGGTGAGTTACATCTATCGTCGAGTCTCAAATCTGTTGGATCTTACTATTCATTCCCAGTTTTGACACAAAGTTTAATGTTTTACCCTTTAAACTTGAAGTGTCTCTTTTTCCTAGTCATGGAGCCGCCCTTAATCTTAAAAAGAGAAAAAAATCTTTCGATTTTTTGCATTTTAGGATTCGACATTTCAGAAGGCATGTTTTCCTAATTAACAACTCCAGATTTCCCAGTGCCGAAATCCTAAAAAGGTCTTATATTAAAGTAATAAAATAAAATAAAAAGGTAGGTGCTATAAACCCCAACACATGTTTCACAAAGTATCCTCTAACTGCGATTAATTAAACTCTTAAACATGATCAACAACTTAATATTTCACATTTTGGGTTTCTTTGTATCAAAGTGTTGACAAAGCGCTAGCCCTTAAACTCCTGGTCCCCGATTTTCCGAAAGGAAGAAGTTAATTACTAATCTTAAATGATTAAAACGTTAATATAAGTAATCAACGTCTAAACTAATCCCATCTGTATTTCGTGATTCGGGGTTTTCTTATGACATTCCTCATGGGTACAGGATCCTCGAAATGTCGAAATGAAAAATCACGATTTTTTTTTAATAAAGTTTAATATGATTTTAAGTTAATTTAAAATGGGATTAATAAGGATTAAAATGACTTTTCAAGTTTCACATTTCGGGATTTAGTGAAAGTAGTCTGTTTAAAGCTCCAGTTTGAAATTGTCGATACACGGTAATATTTGCAACAGACGAATAGAGATATTTTTGACTTAACTGCGCATCTCTAGGCATATCTTCCCCATTAAGACATTCAAGTTTTACCACTTGTCTCAGTACGCCCGTCGTAATAATAGTTAAAGGTTAATAGAGGATTGGTTTATTTTTTCAAATTTCATTTTTATTGTTTGAATTCTGAAGTGAAATGCATTCAGTAAGCTTGCACATTTCTCTCTTCAATAGGAATTCATCCTAAACACGAACATTATGGAACCTATAAAGGCACCTAAGAAAAGTGAAGAAGCAACTGAAAGCTCCAGCCAAAAAGGAGATGTCGTGTCTGATACTACATTGCATGCCATTGACTCTATCAAATCATGGAGGCAAATTTTTGAAACCCTGGAATACGAAATCAAGAATTTTCCCGATGATTCTGAAAACAAACTCCGGGACATAGCAGATTCCGAACTTCACAAAGTGGCTACGTGCCCACGACTCATGACATACAATGATATGATCAATTGGGCTTTATAGAGGACAAACATGCATACAAGAAGCATTTTGGATAGTCAAGGGGTCATCATCGACTCTTTCAGACCGGAGCATATACAAGTAATGTACAAACTGTCTCCCAATTCTAAATATATCTATAACAAAGAATTCATAAGTGAATTTCAAAGGAAAGAATGCAAAGAGGCATACCAAACATACCCCAACATAATCAGAGACTAGTGGAGACACCCATCAAAATTTAGGGCCGATACCCATAACATTTATGCCACAACCTCTTTGAATGAGTACATGGTTTATGTGGCTATGATGTTATGTAGACGTTTCGGAAAGAAAAGTCCTACCCATTTTCCTGCAAAATGGGTGCCCCTTTTACATGATGCAGCCGGAGGCTATAGCTTCAATTGGAACAAAATCCTATCTGACAACCTAACTAAGGAGGTTATGGAGTATCAAACTGCGAGGTCCAGTGGTAGACCAATAACATTTTACATGTCAGCATACATCATGGACACTATATGTTTCACAACTCCTTTCCCTTTGATGAATTGAAGTTGGAAAACAACTTGCCCTGAACCAATTCATGAATATCATTCTAAGTTGTGGGAAGAAAATGCTAAATATTCGTTTTATGAAATTTGTCATTTTGTGGTGATACCGGTGCATCAGATGATGTTTGGCTATGCACCCCCACGCATATCAGAGTCAATCATAGGAAATCTGAAGGCATTTGTTGATTGGTTTATTGAGGAGAATTTCTCCTATATCAGGGTTTTCATATGTTCTATCCCTCCTCATGCACTTCCAAAATTCCTCCCTGACATAATGGTATGCAGGGAGGTAGCTCATCAGATAATAACAGGTGGTATTGGGATAGAGACGAGGAAAACTCAAAATAAATTTTGGCCAATCTTTCTCGTACATATTATAAGGTTTTCGCTACTCAACCTGGGTCATTCCAAAGTTGAAGATGCATCTCTTGAGGAGGTCAAGTTGGTGAATCTCAAACACAGGAAACACAACCCTTATCAAACAATGGGGAGCCACATGGCTCACTGTGGCATGAAAGAATTTGAACATGAGGAATCGCCTCACGATGACATTTTCAAAGGGGTCAAAGCCTACGAAGAGGTGTTACGCAGGTTACAAACATTATCATCCGACATGAAAACCAACCTTCTAGCCTTCCAGAGACATAGGTGAAGTGGTTTGCCCAAGGTATTGCAGGGCGAAGCAACAACGCCCCCTCCAGAACAAGAAAACATTCCCCCAGGCTTCGGACAGAAAGCACAGAATAAAGAAAACACCGAAGAAAACCCACGGGAGGTCGAAGGATCTTCACAAAACAAAGAAGTCCCACAGACAAAGAATCCATGAGAAGAAATAGAAAAGGGGCCTGAGACACCTCCTGATTCCAGTCAATCTCCCCCCCTGCATTATCTACTCTTCATATTGATACTCCCAAGACAACAGGTGAAACAAAATCCACAGATTTGGGAAGCCCCATCACTTCCTTGACCCTTTTACAATCTACTTTTGGTTTCCCTCAGGTAGGAGTCATTTATGATAGTGACCTCGACCCTATCTCTAGAGATGAAATTCTTCCCTCTGATTATTTCTTCAGTAAAAAGAGGAAGACTATATTAAAACGGGAGATGCATATGAGAGAAGGTGGTATGGTAAATAAACATAAGGTGCTAGTGGATGGGTAAAACTTGGAAGAGGGAGATTTCGCTACAGAGGTGGTAGGCTCCATGGGAGCGCTGGAAACAACAAATTTATTCACTGTTAACAATATGAGAGCAAGGTTGGAACAGAGTAACCGCAGGATAACCCGGTTACAAGATCAACTAAAAGATACCGAGAAAAGTATCAAAGAAGAAATAAATAAAGGTTTAGGACAGGCCAAGGCTACTGACAAGCAAGAAATTCAATCCCTTAAGTCAAGTCTAGATGAGATGAACGAAAAGATGCAGACTAGCCAAATACAAGTTATTCAACAAGAAGAATTGGTAAGACAACTACAGGCTAAATTGAATTCAATAAAAGGCCAGGTTATAGACCTGAAAGTTTTTCAGGACCAATCATTGGAAATACATGTGAAGGTAGAAGCTGAGCATCAGAAAGTAATCTCCCAAGTAGAGATTATTCAAAATTATTTTCAGGAAACAAGCAATGCTTTTGATAATGTTATTTTTAAAGAAAAAGAAGCTAAAGTAGCAAGGGCCACTTTCCAAAAGGCAGTTGTATGTGCTGAAAACAAAGAAGTACTGAAAATTCTAAAGCTTTCTTTCACAGAGCAGATTAGAGGCGATATCATGCTCAAGGTATGGGAAAACAACATAGCAGAATATAAGAAAATAGTCAAAGAAATCAAAGATGATTGTGAAATAGTCTTTGATTTATTGCACAAGGAATCATTAGGTATTGGAAGAGACAATTGCATTGGGAAATTAGGACAGATAAACATTGTAAGACATCAGTTGGATTTCAAAAAGGGTTTGAACAAATTTCAAATGGAAATTTCACAGTTAAAGGAAATGGATGTTACTCTAATAGACAAGTGGCTAGTGAAGCCCAACTTAAAGTTGCAATCAATCAAGTTTGCTGGTAAGGAAATTGAATATTGGCTTCCAGAAACTCAGAGAAAATTCTATTTATTTGAAGCAAAGGATCTTCCAAAGTCTCCCAGAAATATCGTACATCTTCTTGAAAAATGTATTCAATGTATCAAGTTAGAGTGCTCATTGGCAGTTATTGAAAGAGACATTAGCATCCAGGAAAACTGGGAAGCTAGACAGAGATTGTTAAGTAACCAACAATAACCCTTTTCATATAACCTACCTTTTTATCCTTATCCCTCTCTTTCTTTTCAGATGCCTTGATGATTTACTTTAGAGCCTTAAAGTACAAACTTAGGAACAACATATTTTTGGTGCCGCTGCCGGGGAATGAAGAAACGAAGCATTTCCCTGGGAAGAACGACATTGACACTTTCTATATTTGATAGTGAACAAAGATCAAAAACCTTATAAGTCTACCCTTATCTTTCACTTGGTGACTCCACGATAAATAAACTGGATTTTAACCGAAAGAATACCAGAAGAAACCCATACGACAAACATACTTCGCCAGTTCCAGATCCAGATTTTTTTTTTTAAATCAAGAAGATATCTTAAAAAGACTGTATCATCGACAAATAGATTTTATCAACCTAAAATTACAGATCCAAACACTAGAGATCCTTTTGAAGGATCGAATACCCCACCATATTATGCGGGATTACCTACCAATAAGATTACAACCTTTGAGCCTTGTTTGGTCTCACCTAATTTTAAAACAAAGATTTTCCTAATTGTGACTTTCACCAACAAAGGTAAAAGATCTGCGTCACTTCTCGCTTCGATCGATGCTTCATTACTTCATGAAGTTTGTTTACCTATCCCTCAGAAATCCTACGACACCCTATGAGTCCGAAGGAACTAGTCCACTTTTCCCTAGTTTCCCTTCGTCAAGTTTCCTGTCTCTCGATAACCAATTTCCTGAAACCCTTCTTCATAATTTCCAAGAAACAACCTCTAAATAATCAATGGCTGCGGCCATAGGAGGTGTTGTTGGAGGTGGGGATGGCATAGGAGGAGCGGGCGACCAAATACCAGTGCATTTTTATGAAATTTGTCATTTCGTGGTGATACCAGTGCATCAGATGATGTTTGGTTGTGCACCCCCCCACATATCAGAGTCAGTCATAGGAAATATCAAGGCGGTTTCCGATTGGTTTATTGAGGATAATTTCTCCTATACCAGGGTTTTCAGATGTTCTATCCCTCCTCATGCACTTCCCAAATTCCTCCCTAACAGACTCGTATGCAGGGAGGTAGCTTATCAGATAATGACATGTGGTATTGGGATAGAGCTAAGGACAGCTCAAAACAAATTTTGGCCAATCTTTCCCGTACAGATTGGAAGGTTTTCGCTACTCAACCTAGATCATTCCAAAGTTGAAGCTGCAGCTCTTGAGGAGGTCAAGTTGGTGAATCTTGAACACAGGAAACATGACCCTTATCAAACAGTGAGGAGCCACATGGCTCACTGTGACATGAAAGCATTTGAACATGAGGAATCCCCTCGAGATGACATTTTCAAAGAGGTCAAAACCTACGAAGAGGTGTTATGTAGGGTACATACGTTATCGTCTGACTTGCAAACCAGCCTTCTAGCCTTCCAGAGACATAGGCTAAGCAGTTTGCCTAAGGTATTGTAGGGTGAAGCAACAACGCCCCCCCCAGAACAAGAAAACATTCCCCCGGGCTTCAGACATAAAGAAAATAATAAAGCAAACACCGAAGAAAACCCACAGGAGGTTGAAGGATCTTCACAAAACAAAGAAGTCCCACAGACAGAGAATCCAGGAGCAAAAACAGAAAAAGAGTCTGAGACACCTCCTGAGTCCAGTTTATCTCCCCCTCCTACGTCATCTACTCTTCATATTGATACTCCCAATACAACAGGTGAAACAAAATCCACAGAGTTGGGAAACCCCATCACTTCCTTGACCCCTTTACAATCTACTTTTGGTTTTCCTCAGGTAGGAGTCATATATGCTAGCGACCTTGACCCTATCTCTAGAGACGAAATTCCTCCCTCTGATTACTGCTTCAGTAAAAAGATGAAGGTTGTATTAAAATAGGAGATGCATATGAGAGAAGGTGGTATGGTAAAGAAACACAAGGTGCTAGTGGATGGGAAAAACTTGGAAGAGGGAGATTTCGCTACAGAGGTGGCAGGCTCCATGGGAGCACTAGCAACAAAAAATCTATTCACTGTTAACAATATGAGAGCAAGATTGGAACAGAGTAACCGTAGGATAACCCAGTTACAAGATCAACTAAAAGATATTGAGAAAAATATCAAAGGAAAAATAAATAAAGGTCTAGGGCAGGCTAGAGTTGTTGACAAGCAAGAAATTCAATCTCTTAAGTCAAGTGTAGATGATATGAACGAAAAGATGCAGACTAGCCAAATATAAGTTATTGGGCAAGAAGAATTGGTAAGACAACTACAGGCTAAATTGAATTCAATAAAAGGCCAGGTTATAGACCTAAAATTTTTTTAGGACCAATCATTGGAAATACATGCAAAGGTAGAAGTTGAGCAACATAAAGTAATCTCCCAAGTAGAGATTATTCAGAAGTATTTTCAGGAAACAAGCGATGCTTTTGATAATGTTATTTTTAAATAAAAAGAAGCTAAAGAAGAAAGGGCCACTTTCCAAAAGGCAGTTGTATGTTCTGAAAACGAAGAAGTACCAAAACTTCTAAAGCTTTCTTTCACATAGCAGATTAGAGGCGATATCATGCTCAAGGTATGGGAAAACAACATAGTAGAATATACGAAAATAGTCAAATAAATCAAAGATGATTGTAAAAGAGTCTTTGATTTATTGGAAAAGGAAACATTAGGTATTGGAAGAGACAATTTCATTGGGCAATTAGGACAGATAAACATTGTAAGACACTAGTTGGATTTCAAAGAGGGTTTGAACAAATTTCAAATGGAAATTTCACAGTTAAAGGAAATGGATGTTACTCTAATAGACAGGTGGCTAGTGAAGCCCAACTTAAAGTTGGAATCAAATAAGTTTGTTGGTAAGGAAATTGAAGATCAGCTTCCAGAAACTCAGAGAAAATTCTATTTATTTGACACAAAGGATCTTCCAGAGTCTCCCAGAAATTTCGTACTTCTTCTTGAAAAATGTATTCAATGTATCAAGTCAAATGAAGGAGATACTTTAGTAAAAAAATGAAGTATCATTTAAAAAAAATATATTATCAAAATTATAGCAACGTAAATGATAATCATGTAAACGGTTGGGGTTTGCAATTCTTGTAACTGTTTGCCCCTAGAAGTTAGGACATTACCAACCAACAATCATCAGGGGTCTGGTATAAATGTAATTTCATGATACTGAACAAAGGCTTTTTTGGGGCCCATTGTAAGGAGGAATTTGAAGATATTTTTGAATAAATACAAATACGGATTGAAGATTCTAGATATGGTTAAATTTGAGCTGTGTGTTTCTCTATTGTTTCATATTTTTCATATATATATTTAATGAATACTTAACTACAATTTAGTACAACCTCTACTGTGGTGAACAATTATTCTTGTAATTTAATCATTTACAACTTTTCCTCTATATTGGCTATCAACAGATATAAGACCTCCAAATGTTTTAAATTTCAATATCATATGCTTCATTAAGAGTTTTTCTTGATTATTTTCTTCTCTTGTAAACAAAGTGAGATTCCTCTTTAATTGATGCGTCACCCTGTTTGACAACTTTGTGTTTTCTTTTCACTTCATGCATCTCCCCTTTTTTCAAAATTTAACTCAGATACCAGAAATGGCCTTTGATTTAGTCACACTATTAATTCAAGGTTTTTGGAGTTCTTTTTACATGTTTTGAAGCCGAAATAGCGAACTCTTAAAGGAAACACAAGATTTTACCCTTTCTATCATTTTCACCCATGACTGTCCTAGTCACAAGACAACCTAATATCGAACCTGGACTATCGAATCAAACGAGCATTGCTTTAAGTTTATTTAACACCATCTTACATACATCAAACAACCGGGTTGAGTTAGAGCGCTCATGGGAAGTTATTGAAAGAGACATTAGCATCCAGGAAAACTGGGAAGCTAGACAAAGACTGTTAAGGAACCAACAATAACCCTTTTCATATAACCTACCTTTTTATCCTTATCTCTCTCTTTCTTTTCAGATGCCTTGACGGTGTACTTTAGAGCCTTAAAGTACAAACTCAGGAACAACACCCAGGTAATATCTCTGGAAACCCATTCTTACATTCTGGAAAATAAATACGAATCAGTTTTCTCTATGTAAAAATTTTGGGATGTTTCCTTCATGCTATGGTTGTTTTGATTATAACAATTTTGTTATGGATTAGGAATGCTAAGATTTTGGTTTGATATATCTTCATCTTTTAACTTGTCCTTTTGAAGTGATTTGTTAGAAGTTCATGAAAACACACTTAATCTATTCGCTGCCTGCATCTTGAGGGTTTAATGGTGCTAATTGTTGAATGCTATGATTCAAGTTATTCTATGATTGAATGCTATTCGACTGCAGATTAACGTGTACGTCTTTCCTTGCACCTTATGTATTGTTATTCTATTTGTTACATTGCTTCTAAATTTTAAATCTTGGAAGTGTATTTTCTTCTATATTTTTCCATTAACAATTAATTTTCTTGCAAACAAATGATTCACTAACTGATTGTCTGGCTTGACAGATGGGCAATACATTGCCACTGTGTCCAATGATCGTACCATAAAACTTTGGTCCAGCAAAAGCAATGGCAACACTAATGATATGAATATTGGTTGACGTCATTACAGGTAATGTTGTTATGAGCATTGATTTCACATTGTGTATTATCTTACCTTTCTTCTTAATTTAAAATCTTGGAATCATCTATTCTTCTATGTATTATCATTGCTGATAATTTGCTTGCAAACACATGAATCACTAAGTGACTGTCTTGCTTAACAGATGGGCAATATATTTCCAGTGTAAGATGATCGTACTGTAAAACTTTAGTCCAGAAAAAACATTAGCAACGCTAATGATATGAATATTGGTTGACATCATGATGGGTAGTGCTGTTATGTGATCTTTTTGTGTGCAATGTGAGTGAAATTTGTTGCTGCCTTCACAGTATTCAAAACAAGGCATTGAAGAAAATGTTGCTGATCCAACATTTACAATGCTTAAATAAGTATATATTTTATATTTTTATAATGGAATCGACATTGAGAACATTATTTTTGCTGAGATATCCATGACATATTAATGATAAACAGGTAGTCAAGCTTCACTTTCAGTGTTGCTTCAGATACTCAGTTCATAAAAAAATTGTAAAGGTAAAGAACAACACATGACTGGACGGAATCTTAAAATATGATGCAGACCTTTTCTTCATGAATGCCTTCTGTACTCTACAAAAATTGCATGTAGAACGCTAAGATGTAAATCCACTGCTACTTGAACCAATGTGCTCCAGGAATTTTTTTAAGGATTCATACTTATCTTGAAATGTAGAAACCTTGACGAGTTACAACAAATTATAATGGAAAATTTAGCCTGTAAATTTTTCCATGCCCAAGCACTATTTAATACCTTAAAATATGGAATTTTCAGTTTTTAACCTCCATAGTGGGATTCATAATTGGCCCCAAAAATGACCCTTACAAGCCCATTTCTCTGATTTTTCACCTTATATAACAACAAAAAATATGAAAAATATATATAATGCTCAATTCAGATCAACATACTCTAATTGTTATCTCTGAGTTCAAATTGGCACCTTGGGATAATGTTTCCACATTTGTAACACATGCATGATTGTTGTTAGTTCTGGTTCATGCACGGGATAATTTTCTCATGGTCCTTTAGTTTATGCAACTAATAGGTTATAACCTTTAAATTATTTGTGGACCCAAACTCCCCCCTTAAGAATGGATGTATTCATCCAAACTATGAAATCTCCATTGGTATTGGCCAATTACAAGATCAAAGTAGTAGTCAAAGGTTCATTTCACTTGCAAAATCCTATTCACATTAATTTGGCTATTCAAATTTCTTCTCCTTCAATTGTAAGGATGCGACAGTAATCAGAATTTTGGACAATCCTTCTACATAGCAGTTCTAATAACCTTCCATACCTGTGAAGCTTCCGCCCTCAGTCACATTTTTGGGTACATGCCACTCTTGAATGGACTCAAAAAATTAATCTCCTAAACTTATATGAGTCTCTTTCTTGAAAAAGAACATTTTGATGGTTTGGCATATAGATTTTGTTCTCTCAAACAATGCAAAAATAGTGGTAGGAGATGCTAATGTTCATCTCAGTTCTTGGAATAAAATAAAATATCATCCAAGAACACTATTATTCAAAGAATGCCAAGACATTTTGTACATTAGATGCATGAAGGCAATTGGGCATTGGATAATCCATATGGCATAACCACAAATTCATTGTGGCCATGCCATGTCTTGAATGCAACCTTATGAATGTCTTCTCCAATTCTTATATGACGGTAACCTAACCTCAAGTCAATTTTACAACATACTTGTGCATATCTCAACTAGTCAAACAAGTCATCAATCCTCGATAAAAGGTTACCTATTCTTGACGACAACCTTATTGAGCTAAATATAACCTTTATATTCACCCTATGAGTCCGAAGGAACTAGTCCACTTTTCCCTAGTTCCCCTTCGTCAAGTTTCCTGTCTCTCGATAACCAATTTCCTGAAACCCTTCTTCATAATTTCCAAGCAACAACCTCTAAATAATCAATGGTTGCGGCTAGAGGAGGTGTTGTTGGAGGTGGGGATGGCAGAGGAGGAGCGGGCGGCCAAGTACCACCCCCTAGAATATTTGCAAAGGTGGCTGCTAGATATGATCCTCTAATCCTCCCAGTTCCCCTACATGACTTACCTGAAAACTACATGAAGAATCTTCCGAAATTCACAGGAGAGGGTGATTTAACTGCAGCCGAACACATCAATTTATTTGACCAATTTGCCGATATCCTTGGACTCGAACACGGAGATATCTATTCGAGAATCTTGGTTCAAACTTTTGAAGGACAGGTAAGAACCTGATTTCGAGGCCTAGTAGCAGGATCTATACCGTCTTATGAGGAACTTGAAAATGCCTTTATTAGACAGTGGGGGAAAAGGAAAGACCATCTCTATTATCTAACTGAATTTGGGGCTCTAAGAAAGAAACAATCTGAATCAGTCCTTGAGTTCACTCAGAGGTTCAATAAATTGTATAATAAAATCCCAACCGAGGTCAAACCCTCCCAACCTACAGCGAAAGTAACCTTCGTTGGGGCTTTCGACCTTGATTTCCCCCTGTTATTGAGGGAGAGGAGATCAATGGACCTCACCAACATGCAAGATGATGCCTTAGAGATTGATTCAAACATGATGGCATCATGAAAATTGAAAACCAAATTTGAAATTGGAAACAAAGAAACCAGAAGATATAGAGATCAAGGGGGACCATCCGGATCAGGAAGATCTCCGGAAGACAAAATAGATGACATGGCGAGAATAATCAAAGAGATCTCAAATAATATCTCAAGACTAGAGCTAGATCAAGCGAAGAATGGGCACTTTCCCGGAAAGGATTTCAAAAGGAATCCTAACCCTCAAAATCCATCAAGACAAATTAAGAATGAGGATCAAAAAATCCAAACTCCATTTAAAAGAGAAAGCTTTATAGGAGGAGAAGATGCGGAAGATTTTGAGGAACTAGATGAAGACATCAATAATATTGGTGACGACTGCCTACAACTTTTTTTAATGAGGCAATATTATGAAAAATTTGCAACCACAAAAGATAGATCCCAAAATAACAAAAACAGTGATATTATTGAAGATTCAACCTATCAGGAAATTGCAGACGACATAATGGCCGAACTCCACCAAAAATACAATATAAGGTTTAGAAACAAGAGCCTCGCAACTCCCCCAGTGAAAAATATTTTTCCGAGGGGTGAAACAGATGAGTCAGTTTAAAAAAACGTTGAGAAACAAACTATAAAAACTAGAATCGCTGACACACACCCTACCAAGACAAAGTCAGCAAAAACATCAGTCGTGAATGCGTAGAAAAGGGAGGTCCCTGTAATTGAAACTAAAACCTCACAACAAAGGAAAACTGAAAAGAAGGGGTTAGAAACCCAAATCATAGAGATCAACAAAACCATAGGAAGTTTTAATCTGGAAAATGAAATAAATAAAAACAAAATCTCTATACCTCTTGTCGAACTGGAAAAAAATCCAATTTACAGGAAACAAATCGCCAAATTAATCATTTTTTCAGAAAACAAAAGTCAGTCTCATGTTATAAATTTAGAAGATGACAAGCCTAACATAATTTTTGGCCCACATTTCGACGGTGCCACAGACACCGTTGCCCCTTTCTATATCACTCTAATTGTGCACGATCACTTACTCCATAATTTCATGTTAGATTCTGGAGCCTCTCACAATGTAATGCCTAAAGCCATTATGGAGATACTTGGTATTTAAATTACCAGAACTTATGGAGATTTATATTCTTTAGATTCAAGAAAGGTTAAGTGTATAGGCATGATAAAGTATTTAGTCGTAAATCTTGCGCACATACCCACGAAAGGCGTTCTAATGGATGTGGTCGTCGTTGATATACCCCTGAAGTAAAACATGCTCTTATCAAGGTCTTGGGGCACTAAACTTGGAGGATCCCTCCAACTCGACATGACGTACGCCATGATCCCAGTCTTTGGGGGACATTTCACATGTTTGTACAGAGAAACCAGGTTAGCATTCACGGTAAGTGACCCACACAACCAAAACAACTACCCTGTTTATATT
>SNQJ01S0200291.1:7638-19976 GCA_010110895.2 Picea sitchensis | reverse complement strand
GAGACACATCATGTACCATAAATGTTATCCTCCTCTTAAACTCTTCTATGTATACCTATGGTGATCTTGTTTTTCTAAGCTGGGTGAGTTCCCTAAAAGGTAGCTCTGGATCCCCCTGGTCAAACCTGTCAATAAGACTATGTTTAAACTCTGTATAAGATGTGATCTGATTGTAACCCAGTGTGGTTAATCCATGGTCCCACCAATAATGTGCCTTTCCCTCCAAGTACATGGTGGAAAACTTGATGGAATACATCTCCCTCATGGGGTTAATTTGTAGGTAGGTATCAAGTTTATGCACCCATGCTTAGGTAGTCACCTTGGAAGACCTATCAAAGTAGGGAATTTCCATATTTCCTTCCTTGCACTCCAATTCATAGTTAGGTCTTTGATACTGTTTAGGCTTGCCCCTGAATTTGATTCCACAATATTGATCCAGCGTGACTTGCCTCTGGAACCCTGCACTCAATGTGTGATATTCACTGGCATACTGCTCAAAGTTTTCCTCAATTTCATCCTCATAGTTGCATTGTGGCAGGTTATCCAGGAATGTGGGTAGGTAGGGTCTAGGGGTGGTCCTACTGTGTGTTGGCCCCTGAGGAACTCCACCTCCATAACTATGTCCCTCAGTGTTATAGTGAGGGATATGCTCCTGATGGGGTCTAGTTCTCCCATGAGACCCACTGGCTTCCCTGTTAGCATATATTTCTAGTCCCTTTCCTGCATGGGTCATCTGTAATAGGAGTTGTGCAATATTCTCTTGGCTGGTATTTACTCTTTCCAGAGTCTCCCTCATTTCAAATTGTCCCCTGCGCATTGCTTCCTGGTTCTCCTATATATGGTGCACAAGTGCACTTTCTATCTAATTTATGGAGTGTTGTAACTACTTTGCAAAACCTACTAGAATCTGTGGCTCACTGTCCTCACTTGAACCCTCCATCTTTGCCTATGTTTCACCTGTCTGCTTCTTGTGTCTACCCATGTAAATACCACTGAACTTCTGCATGCACTAAACCCCACTGGATGAGAGGATCAACGCTCTGATACCATTGTAATGTTCCCAACCCAAATGTTTTGCTTGGAACACTAACTACTCACCGTTTGTTTGTATTTGATAATGTGTTTGCAGGTTTACTCATGGAGTTGCGCATTAGGTTTTATATGATGATGATTAAAGTAATGAAGTAATAGATCTGAAACATATACCATAAAAAAAGACAATATACAATAAGGAACACCAATATAGAGCCAATAATGTCAGTTCCAACCTTTATTTAGATAGTAGATAGATCCTTGTAACAAGAGATCTGCAGATCTAGGAGAAAACCCCAATAATATCCAAAATGGGATGAGAGTTGCTACAATAATAGTTAATACAACGATAATAGCCTTCCAAAGGCCCTCTGAAGAGAATATCCAAGCCTCCAAAGGCCAATAGCTGCAAGGGAAGACTGATGAGATGGACCCTGGTCCAATGTAGTGCTAAAACCCTCCAACAAGTTGAGTTGCGCATTGTTCTGGTAGCTGTAGACCCCCTATGTTTTGACCCTCCTCTTCATGTGCTCCAAATGCCAAAAAACTTCCCCGGAATGTAAATCGGGCTATTGGAACCCCACTGGAAAAGTATCAAACTGAAGGGTGAAGTTCTGGCTCTCCAAATGAGCAAACCCTCAACTAGTTTGCACCACCCTAGTTGACTGAATCTCCAATATTTTTGTCTTACCTCTAGAAGCCTCCAACTACTACAAAAATCACTGGAATGATAGATCGGGCCAAGAAAATCCAGCTGGTGAAGTCTCAAGAAGATATATAAATATTTGGGCCACCAAATGATGAAAACCTCCTTCTACAGTGCACCCCTCTCTCCTCCAAGTTGTGTCAAGCTCCAGGAAATAATTTGTTGGGAAAACCTCCTCCTGAATAGACTAGAAATGATGCCCTAGACCATACGAAGAAAACCTAGATGTTCGTTTGCCAAAAATATTCCTCCTTACTTCAGATCGAATTGATCTTCACAAGGTGGTGCGCCTTCCTACTGGAAACCCCCTTAGGTTGCACACTAGTATGCCTCTGCCAATAGATCTGACCCCTGTAACAATGTAGAATGGTGTGGGAGGATTTTCGCACCTCCCAGACCAAGCTTGGATCACGAAAGGTGGGATCCTTCACCACTAAGTTGATCTCTAGGGTTTTAGTCACAAAACCCTCAAAATTGCTTGTGCTCAAGAGCCCAAATGCAAAATATGATAATAATCTATAATTCCTTAGAAGTGCGCACTTCCTTTCTTTTAAACCTCCAGTCTATTCTTTTGTTGAGTTAGTTAGCCCCTAGGGTTAACTCCTAGCTTAACTCCACCTTTTATTTTCATTCGTTGAGTTACCCTTTTCTACACAAAGTCATCTCAGTAATATACTGTTGTTCTTAGGAAGTGATTTATGGTTGACTTTGTCCCCATGATGCATGATATTGTAGTCTAGTGGGGAAAGCTAGACTACTGAGTCTCTCCAGACCTTTTCCTCAAGAGGTGGGGGACATTACAGTATACCATTCATAAGCTCTTTCTGATAAGGTTTGTAGAAACAACCTCACCATGACATCGTCATATTCAACTAAGTGAAAGTCACAAACGTCAAGAAATAAGTGAAAATGCCTCTTTGCGTCAATTCTTCTGTCTCCAGAAAATTCCTTTAAGGTTCCCTTAGGGAGAACAGGGAGCTCATATTGTGTACCTATAAGATTGAGAAGGGAATCTCTTATCCTCCCATTTCCAAACCCTAGGATTCCTTGATTTCTTGCGACATCTCTTCCACCTCCTTGTCTCTCCTCGTGATGCTCATCTCGGGGTTGTTCATCTCTCGATGCCATGTCTGAAGAGACTTCAGGGATAGACTTTTCACTTCTAAGGACAGAGAGTTGCTTACTTTACTTCTAGGAATGGGTCCCTTCTATTCGTCTAGCTTCAATCTTGACCTTGTTCTTGTGTTGCTCTAGCTAGCCTTTGATTTCTTTGATCTTGTCGTTCTTCTCTCCTCTATCTCTAGAGGATTTCTCTTTCTTCTTCTTGGACTAATATCTTCCAAGACCTTTCTAATTCTTCCTGAGGCTGGGTTGTTGTTATTACCAGATTATACGACTGGTGTAAAATGCTTCGTTGATTATTCATTCCAATTTCTAAATGGGGTTGATTACCCTGGGGTAAAATCATATATTCTTTCACAAACGCTAGGCCAGGTTCTAAATTTTCATTTCATGTCCCCAGTATGGTTGCCCAAAATGTTGATGCTTGAATCCATTAGGACCGAAACGACAACCTCACGAGGATACAAATCCACATGTGTTTTTATAGAGGTGGTACTCCTCTGTTATAATTTTTGTGGGACTCAAGGTATTCATAATGTGGGACTTTATAGAATTTTTTCATGGTAATCAAAAGAAAGTAAAAACATAAAAACATAAAATGTTTTATTTTCTTTTAAAGAAATTTCCTGAGAGTGGACCAGGAACCACACACATTCACACATTTCAAGCAAATAAATAAAATTTCCTCACATCCATCATAGTAGGGCTAAAGATTTTTGATCACATAAAAAAAAAAAAAAATGATATGCATGAATAAGAGAACTTTGACAGAGTGATACATGGATAACTCAAATAAATATAACGATAGATAAACCTCAAATGCTTTATATTCAGAAAATTGGGTTACAAAGTACAGTTGAGATTGTTCCCAAAATAGCTCTCTTGAAATTTCTAAAACATATATAGTTCATTACATATTCTCCGAAATTTAAATGTGTTTGTCATAAAGACTGTGATTGGGGCTCCCACAGACAATAAAGAAAATATGTATAAGAATGAAGTTTGTAGAAGGAAGAAAGTGGGCGACAAAAGACAACAAGACCTGTTAAGAAGAAAAGGAAATTATCAGTCTTCGGTTACACATTTCTATTTAAAGAGGTGGAGTAATTGGATGAAGAAATCGATAAAGAAAGAAAGATGCGATCATTATGGACTTACTATGATGATATCTCATTCGTGTGACTTTCTTGGTGATGTCCTTGTATTGCTTTCATCGACGGTTACAGGAATTGTTTCAACTTTTTTTTCCCCTTCATCAGTAAGTTTGTCTATAGCTTTTTTAAACCACTCTTCGATATAGCTTCTCATTGGTGCCACTTTGATTTCATGTCGGATTTTTATAATGAAAAGATCTCCCTCCAAGTCCCTTAGATCAATGGAAATATTATGCAAAGCTTCTTCAATATCTTGATTTTTTACTGAATAATGCAATATCCAGTTCTCAACGTCATCTTCACTATACTCAAGAATGCCATAGAAATTTTCAAATGATAACCCTTTAAATATATCAACTTGTTTGTCAAAGGCTTGCTTGGTTAAGAACAACGAGTTGAGAGTCAATTTGGGGTCTTGGACCTCATTGGTGCTTCCGACTAGGTCTATTTCAATCAGCCTTTTGAATAATTCTTCTCTCCTTATTATGGCTTGGATACATGCTTGGACAATGATATTCAAGTTTTTAACCTTTTCCTTCCATCATGCGTTCAGTTGTATTATCCGGTTCATAGAAGGGAGATCCTCCTCTCTTCTTCTCAACTATGTCATATTGGTAACTTTAAAACCGAAGGGTACGACCGCATCATGGTAAAAACCTTCTTCATTTTTTAAATCCGCCTATAAATATTCATGGAAGGCATGTGCCCTCATTCCAAAAGAGACCATTTTCTTTGACATCTCCCAAGCCTCTGTAATTAATTCCATTATTTTCTTAATGTTCTTCTCCACATAGCCCCTGACTGATATGAGCAGGCTTGAAGATCCTTTTAGTTTTTCTGCAGGTGTGGTAGGCCCAATTATTGCTAAAGGATTAGCAAGCATTGGAAGAGACATCAAATCTTCTTCTGATTCTTTGACTCCTTCCTTTAACTCAGCGTTCTCTGCTTCAAGGCCTCTAATAGAATCATATAGAGCATCTCCAGTTGCTTGGTGAATTTGGGAAATTTGGGAAGGTTGCATGTTCCGTAGGTTAACCTCTAAACGTGATTTCCCCTTTTTATTCTTTACATCTATTTTCTCAATAATTAAATTTTTGGAATCGATGTCAAAAACAACACTCTGAAATACAAAAGAATCTTCTTCATCGAAGGTCTCGCTCTCAATTATTTCCATCATAGGATTTTGGTGAGTCATGTCCTCAAGATGATCAATGTTGGGGAACACTTTTTCGATGTCAATCTCGAGTTCCATATCCTCGAGGGAGAGGTCGTGGATATTTCTTTCAGCTCGAGGTCCCTCCTCTTCCTGCACAATGTTTTTTCTTTTCTTCCTCAAGGGAAGTTTATGAGAAATTTCAATATTTCCTGAAGGAGAGTTCTTATCTCCTCCTCCTCCTGAAGAAATGTGGGTCACTTTCTTAATTTGGTGGGTCGTTGGAGCACCGTTCCGAGATGTTGTACTCTTTCAGGTGACAGTTGGGGATTGGGCACTCTTCTCGTCGGGACCTTTTCCTTTATGTTTGTATGACTCATTGGTGTTGAGTATTGTTTCCAGGTCACCAATATCACGAGAAGGATTTCCTGAGTCATTATCTCCATCTTCATTTAGAATAGCATTAATAAAAGAATTGTTGAAGCCAATTGCTAGTAGATGTTCTACAAAAATTTCGCTAGGGTCGAACCCTTTTACCCTTTCAACATATCTTAGATTCCAGTCATGGAAATGGCCTGGAAATTCATCAATCTTGTTCATATTTTTAAATATGAAGTCCCCAACTTTCCAAGGCAAAGGTATGAATTGTTTTTTTCTCTTTTCATGAAAAAAATGCAATCAATAGTTGTACTACCTTGCTATTTCAGTAACAAACATTTTGTCAGATATGTGGCATGGAAGGAAGGAAGCATTTTTCTTGGAGCCGAAAATCCTTATGACATTGTAATTCTCCATTTTTTCCAGTGTTCCTTTCCTATCCAGGAACTTACTCACCTTGTTAGACATATGGGGAGTGTCCTTTCCAAACAAAAAGCCTTTAAAAACGGAGACAAAATCATTAAAAAATTCTTTAAAATGTTGGGAGGCCTTGTGCCTCCATAATGTTTGACACCAGAAGGTTACCGGGTCAAATTCATAGTTTACCTTCTTACACACAGATAATCTCGGAATCTGACAGCAATGTGCTATCACGAAAACCAAATAAGATGACATAAATAATTTCTTCTCCTTCTTGTATTGTGACAATCGGGAAGAGATTTAAGTGGAAATCAACTTGCCTGAATCAAAGATGGCATGTTCCTTAACCGTAAAGTATAAAATGTAAAGAATCATGTGGGAAATGTTGGTTGTAGTTTATTTTCCTGTTATCCTCGTGAAAAGCAAAGAAGTTTCCCGGAAAGGATTTTTGAATGAGCTAACCTGCAATCTCGTGATGTCCTCAGAGACGGTCGATGGGTTCTCCAGAAACTCAGGTAAGAGGTCCAATCCATTGTCATGCTTCTTTGAGAATTCTTTGCAATCTTCACCCTTGAAGGTAAGCGTTGGCTCAGGAAGTCTCAACATATTACGGAATACTTGAGGTGATAGAGAGATAGGGGAATGATCCCACAATTGAATAATCTGTTGGATTGGAATATATCTCTCAGTGCACCAAGGGACCAACTCCTTACATTCAAAGACTTCTGGGACACAACCTGCGTGCACAATTCCATATGTCCATATTACGTCCTTCTGGGCAGAAGGGGATGAGTAGTAAGAATATGCTCTCGACTACTAAAAGCTCTGGTCCTCACGCTAAAAAACTTTCAATGTATCTCCACAGAACTATTGTCGAGTTACTGCCATAAGTTGACGAAAACGTTCCTTTGCTCCAGATAATGTTTAAAATGAATGCTTGAGAGGGATAATATAATCCTCCGTAAATCTTGGTTTAATGCATTTTAATAAGAGATATCCTCGATCCCTTCTCTTATTAATGAAAATCTTTACGAACTTGCATGATGAGTTGTTAGCATTCAAATCAATACTAAATTCTTATTTGTAAGCGCGTGAGGGTGGAGGGGACAGACGAGAGAGAAATAGGATTTGAGACTTTTGTGAACCCGCGAACCTGCGATTGCAGAAGGTTCAAAATCGTCTAAGTATAGAATAGCGCGGCGGTCGAACAAACTCATCGTAGGAGGAATGAGACTTGGAATTTCAGGGAGTCTGTGGGTCAAAATGTAGATCGGGGAACTTTTGGATGCAAAATGTATATCACGGAACATGGGGTATGAGAATTTGACCCTGCCAACCAGGGAACCCGCGATTGCAAAATCAACTAAGTATAGGATAGCACGGAGGTCGGTCAGACTGGTGTTGTGAGGGTATGGATGTAGATGAGGATCTACAAGTCTGGAAACCCGGGAACCCGTCGTTCTGAAAAAATGACTAAGTATAGAATGAGAAAGGGAAAGTAGAAGAGAAAAAAAAAGGAAAGGGAAAAATGGGTAAGTATAGAAGAGGGAAAATAAAGGGAGAAAATAATTTGGGAAAATAGAAAAGGGGACGGAAATTTTGGAAGTGGGAAATGATCTCAACAAAACTCCTTTGAAGAGCCATCGTACCGTTCCCATCCATACTTACATTTTCCATCACCTAAAACCCCCCATTTCCTCTTATCTTGGGATTTTAGGGTGTATTGACCCAAGAAGGGGTTGTCCCTCATTTTATGGGAAGAAGGGGTTGAAGGCCCAGAGGGATTGATGTTGGAGAAAAACATAAAATCATGTTTCTCTGTAAGAAAAGGGGGACCCACAAGAATAAATGATTATGAATGATTAAAGGGTTAGTTGTAGGATAGGAGGTCTCATCACGAGCTGGCCTATCATGATCATGGGTATATGGTGGTATGACATTACCATCATCTCGTCACCAAGCTAGGGAAATGGCTCTCGATTGCATGGCTGAGAGAAAGGGGGTCTCGTCATGAGCCAACCTTATCCTTTTCGAAAGATACTTGTGAGTGACACTCTCATTATCTGGACACCACACCAAGACAATGGCCTTCAACTCATTCCTTAAAACATGAAAGAAACAAAAAATGACAAGAATATGGGCTTGGAAAAAGTGCATTGCAAACAAAGGTGCCACACACCCTCTACAACGACACCCATGAATGAGACACTACAACCCTCTGTATGTCATGAACCCCATGCCCAGTGAGTTTTGATCCATAACCACTTCATCTACTTCATGTGGCTTAGAGAGGGATCACTTGGGAAACACTACTTGACCTAGGGAAATATCTACCCAATGGGAAACCTCATCAACCCTCCCATATCCAAGTTTGGCAAGTTGCATAATGTCTTTGAGAACTTATTTGTTTGACCGGGTAATCTTTGATGCACATGCTTAGGTGGCTCATTTATTGACTTGATTTACTCACCATAATA
Source organism: Picea sitchensis (assembly GCA_010110895.2). NCBI lineage: Eukaryota > Viridiplantae > Streptophyta > Pinopsida > Pinales > Pinaceae > Picea > Picea sitchensis. The sequence goes on along the minus strand of SNQJ01S0200291.1, from coordinate 11,534 downwards.
TTATGACATGAGATCCTTGGAGGGCATGTTTATTTGTCTTTGTAGGACCTAGTTGGTGGACACTTTTTGAAGAACAAGCCTAGCTTGGGCTTCCATGGGGCTTGAAGCCCACAGGTTGGATGCCAAGGGCCCACATGTCGGATGACAAAAATGAACCTTTGGAGGCCTAGAAGGCACCTTGGATGACCTCACCATGCCCTCACAAGCCAAATAATTTGTTTTAGAGATCTAGAACGTCACCTTGAGGAGCTTGATGTCATGCTTGAGGGGCTTGAGGTTGTGATGAGTACACATGGCACATTTTGAAGGAAGGAAACATTGGATCGTGGAATAAAAGGTTGGATCAGAGACACATGGCCTTTGGAGGCCCAAATCAATTAACTCCAACTCAATGTTTGACCTAAAAGTGCCAAAAACCTCACCTTAAAAGGGTAATGTCTTACTTTAGGGTTTTCTTTTATGTGCAAATCATGAATTGTTTAATATTGTTTTTGTAAATAGGCAAGATTAGGGTTGTTGACCCCTAATCTTGTGATTTACCCTAAAATTATGTGGACAAGCTATGTGAATGACATTTTGATTAAATATAGATCATAAGATCTCATTTTAAAACATATCTCTCCCTTTTGGAGAGGCCTTGGAATGAAACTTTTGTTATCTTTGGTTACTTCTCTATTGTGCTCTTGTGTATGGTTATCTTTTCTTAGTTATTGTTTGGTGGAAGTAATGTGCTATCCTTGGAAGGATTTTCTCTTGCTATTGTGGTGGTTGGTCTAAGCATCTCTCCTTGAATTGGTAAGAAACTATGCTTTGTATTATCATTTTTGTTTCAAGTGAAGGTTATTTTGCTAGAGCTAGGTGGGAAGTATAAGGGCATACACCCCCACCTCAGTCTCCATCATATTTTTTCTTAAGTATTATTGATTTAACAAGGGTTTGCTAAGAGAAGTATAAGTGCATACACCCTCTTAGTCTAAACCCTAACTAGGGAGACTTGCCTTGGGAAATAAGAGGATTTACACCTCCAAGGAGGTAGTACCTCTACCTTATTATTTTCTTGACTCCATTAAACCAATCATTAAAGGAAATAGTCATCACTTGTTGCAATGGAGAAAAAAGTGTTTCCTTGGGGTATGCAAAATATTGTTCTTTATGAGATTTGATTGGTTGGGTTTGTTCTCCTGGATAGGGCACACCATTTTCCCTATAGGAATATGTTTTTGTGTGGTAGAAACCTTGTTGTCATAAAACTAGGTATGCTGTCCTAAAACAACTCTTCAAACCCTCTTTTAACCATAACTTTGTCTATACTTTGTCAAAATCAGTGAATAAATAGTCAAATATGCTTGCCTTGAAAAGATCTATTGAATGGTGTACTTGGTTGTTGGGTTTGTTGAATTATTATTTATGAATGTAGTTATTTAATGTTACAACCATAAGGATTAATCATTGTGAGTTTAATAATTGGTTATTTTGCTTGTTGTCTCACATAATTTTCATTGATATAGTAGCATTGTTTATTGCTTCTATAATAAAAGCATTGTGGGATTACTATCTATGTTAAAACAACCCTTTTTGTTGCTTCATTATTTAAATAATTTAGTCATTAATATTGTCATTGTTGAGAGCTATACTTGAGTAAAATCTTGTGTCAATTGAAAGAATTGTTGAAGCTATTGTCATTAATTTATATTGCTAATATATACTTCTACTAATTTCTACAAGGTAGGGACAACAAGCTTAACTTGTTTTTCTATCTATCATACTATATGCAAGCTTGTATTTTCTTGTGTCTCAGGCAGGTACAAACACTTTTGCAGGTACCCCAAAAACTTGGCAACCTTAAACCACTTGGAAATGAGTCATCAAATCCATATTCCACTTAGAAACCTTGACCTTTAGTGGGATACTTCTCTTCATTCCCTTCGATCCCTCTCAATCCCCTCGGGGTCACCGAGATCACCTCCCTGGAGTGACCTAGTCACCCTTGAAGCGTGGGACCTATATCAAGGTGACATTGGGCATATTGACCCTTAGTTGTCGCCACTTGGTGGTTGGGTCAGGATTTTCCCAACCTACAACTTGTGCGATAACAGAACGAATATTTCTATGGGATTGATTGTGGGCCTACCTAAATTGAGAAATAAATGTCATGGTTGTCATAGATCATCTTTCCAATTATGCTCATTTATGTGCTCTTTAACACCCATTGACAACATCCACAATGGCCCAAATTTTTATGGATAATATCTTCAAACTACATGGCATGCCTCATTCTATTATCTCTGACCATGATCCAACTTTCACCAACAAGTTTTGGCAAGAAATGTTCAGGCTACAAGGAACCCAGTTGCATCTCAGCACTTCCTATCATCCCCAAACTGATGGACAAACTGAAGTTGTCAACAAGTGTTTGGAAACATATTTGAGGTGTTTTTTTTTTTACAGACAAACTCAACAGGCTTAGTGGTTACCCCTAGATGAATGGTGGTACAACACCTCTTACCATACTACAACTCATATGACTTCCTTTGAAGCGATCTACGGGAAATATCCATCGTTGATTCTCTCATACATGTTAGGCGTTTCCAAGGTTTAGGAGGTGGAAAACACCCTTGTATTCCACGTGGTCATTCTCCATACTCTCAAAGAAATTTTGGTCATGGCTCAGAATTACATGAAACAAGAAGAAGTTCAGGGTGATTCAGAATGTCAATCTGTTGAAGGGGACCAGGTGTTTCTTTGTCTACAACCTTATAAGCAAACTTCACTCAAGGTTGAACATTGTCAGAAACTCGCCCCCAATTTTTATGGTCCTTACTCACTTCTCAAGTGAGTGGGGCTCATGGCCTGCTAGCTAGACCTTCCCAATCATTCCAAGCTCCATCTTGTTTTCCATGTCTCATGCTTAAAGAAAGTGATTGGAACTAAGTGTCAGACTCAAACCAATCTCCCTGAGTTAGATGAAGAATGATCCAATTTCTTGCAGCCACAAGAAGTGTTGGACCAACATGAGTGTTGTCTCTGCCAGTGCACCATCAAGGAAGTTTTAGTTTAGTGGAAGGATACACCACCAGAAGATGTCACTTGGGAGTCGACTACCATTCTGCAACAATTTCCCCATATCAATCCTTGATGAAAAGGTTGTTTTTCAAGGGGGAGGACATGTTAGGGACCTAACTTGCCTAACCCCCTCATGTATATAGAATAATATGTTTTCTATGTAATATAGGCCAATATTACTAAATAAGGCCTATGTAATAATGTAAGAAGACTTAATAGAAGCTTCTTCTTCTAGAAATATCTTCATCTAGAATGTTCTATAGAATATAGAAGTAGTATAAATAGAAGTAGAAGGTGTGGGAAAGATTTGTCTTGAGAATTATTGTAATAGAGATGTGCTCTATTGGAGTTTGGCCCCTCGAAGAGAAAAGTGAACTTGGCTTTCTATCATTAAAGATATCTTTGTTGGTGTTGTTATTCTCTATATTTTGTTGTTCCACTGGTATTTGCTGCAATATTTTTGTTTCTGTTGATTATAGTACATTTGATACCTTATAGAAATGTGGAAGAAATTATAAATGGTGAACATATGTGACTTTCCATTGATTAGACCATAATATAGAGGTGCCTATAGGAGGTGCATGACCAAAAGTGAATGATGTTCCATGACATGTGTTACAATTGGATTACAGTCGCCATAAGTGGGTTGCATGAATATATGTCAAGTCACAAATTCTACAGTAGAGTCATTACTCATTGGTGATGAAGCGCTTGTTAAAGTGTCTGCAAGGAGAGGTGAATTTGGTGTCAATGGTTCAAACACATGCTCCTCCTAATATTCTTTAGTTTTAATACAATGCCATGGATTATTAATGAATAACTTCTCATAATGA
>SNQJ01S0200289.1:0-13196 GCA_010110895.2 Picea sitchensis | reverse complement strand
TATCACATAGACCCCCCTTGCTTGTGGCTTATGATTAGAGCATAGCACCTGGAATGCTAGCGTGAGGGTCGTGTGGAGGCATGCAACCGGGGCTGGGGGATAGACCCCAACCCTAACCTTTATCCACCCAGAACCTTTGGTAAATATAAATACAAACTCGATTGTATAGGTGTAATAAACAACATGCAGGAAGGCTAGCTAGCCCAGCCTACCAAATCATTAGCTTAGTCGAAGGTCCTGTGTTCAAACCTTGTCTGCTCCAAAAAAAATTTGCAATGAACTTTAAGCCAATCCATGGGTGCCATGTGGCACCAAACTATTTTCCACTAATCTTCCATGTGTCAAGCACCCAACTATCCAACTATTTGCCACCTATACCTGCCCTATCAACATACCGTGCCTTGTCACCGTCTGCGACATGTCGCCATATGAGCATGCCATGTGTTGTCATATGGGCATGCCACGTGTCATCGTACGAGTGTGCCACATGTCACCCTTGCAGTGGTGACATGTGTCACACTTGAATTGGTCCACCTTTTCATCCACATCATCATCTGTATGCCCAGTCACTCTGCCACATGTCACCTCCAGAAGCTTCCATGTCGACTTTGACTATTCCTGCTACGTCAGTTGTATGGTCATACGACCTGTATAGTTAGCTTCCATGTGGCACTGTACAGACTATACTGTTAACATTTGTTTTTCATGTTTGGTCTAACTAATAGATCGCCATAACTTGAGAATATGACGTCCATTTGAGCCCATTCAAATTGCGTTGGGTTCGTATCGACGAGGCCTACACACACGTCTATTTTGAAGACATTCTAAGAAATTTTATTTTTAGTCCTTTATGGTCCCCATCAAGCTCTTGGATTCGATTTTGGATCACACCACCCCACTAAAAGACCTTTTGGTCCCCAAAAGGTTATTGACTAGTCATCAAGCTTGGGATAGACCACCCGACTTGTTCCTTGTCTTTGAACTCTGTCCTGTGCACCTATCTCATCAAGATCAACTGTAACACAATCATGATAATTGGCATCATATTGTTAGCCATTTGTACCATGTCACATCTTACTGAATCCACTATCATCCATGTAGACAACATTAATAATGATACCATCAAAAATATGACTGCAAATGAGCTAATATGTTTGTAATATTTGCACGACATAAGCTTATCTTGAAGCAAACTATGATTGATTTTCCATTCTACAATCATCTCATGTTCTTGCTTAATATTGATTACTTGATTTGAAACAATTATAGGTTTTTTTCTTGCTTGAACTGCCTTCTTTAATTGTTCCATTGTTTGAAGAGTTTTATTTTCCTTTACAGGATGAGCATTAACAACATATTCTTGACCTTCTTTGGTTAATTGATATTGATTCTTTGCCATGTAGAAGATTGCTTTACGATAAAACAAGTATGGACTACCTAAGACCATTCCACATTCACTTAGTGTCACTACATCACATGTTACCTCATCCACATACTTAGATGAAATTGCAAATTTTAATGTGCACTGCTTGGTTATGTGCATTTGATGATCATTGCTTATCCATTTAAGTGTGTATGGCTTATGATGTATCTATTTTTTTAATCCCAATTGCTTAACCAATTCCTCTAAAATTATATTAGATTGAGATCCACTATCTATCAATGTATCAACCTTAGTGTGTCTCATGATGACCCTTATATGAAACAAGTTACTTCTACAATCAAATCCTTCACCAATTTTACCTGTCATACCAACCAATGAGACCTTAGATTCATCACCTGAATCTGATCCCAAGTATGTGGGTCTTGTAGTCGCTGCAACTATTTGCCTCCCTTTCTTTTCCTTAAACCACTTTGGCCTCTTTTCGGGATGCAATTGCCAACAACAGTCCTCACCATGCCCCTCTTTCTTGCAATGCTTGCAAGAGGGATTCTCTTCCTTTCTTGTCACTGCATTTGCCTTCTTTCCTTGCCACTTCCTTTTGTCCTCTTTCCTTGAGGACGATTCCCCTAATACACCAACACTTGTTTTCCCTGTGTCAATGTATGTCACTTGAAAAATAACCTCATCAATATTAGTAGGTCCAAACATGAATACAGTGTTTCGAATATGTGTAGGTAAACCTCCTATATACTTCATAAGAGTTTCTTGGGTATGTAAAGGAATATCTAACATCAATTCCATTTTCCGAAAGCTATCTGTGGCCTCATCCTTGATCTGTTGCACACTACAATAAACCTCCATTAGCCTGACCCAATTTTCAAGTCTCTTTACATTAAATTCACCATCATATATGGGTAATTCGAATTTAACATCAAGTTTTAATAATGGCATTTCATTCTTATGTTTATGGACATGTTTCTTTGCATGGGATTTAGAACTTGAACTTGAAGAAGAAGGAGAAGAAGGAGGTGATGATGGAGGTGAAAGAGGAATTTGAGGAGGATCATATCCTTCTTCACTTTTTCCCTTTCAATATTCCCCAAGAACTGGTCTCTTTCGTTCCAAGTAATCCTCATACAAAACCTTCATCATCTACAACATAGCAAAGAAAGTTTTTTGAAACTCTTTCTCATCTTGAGAAAGTCCCTCTTCCGATGTCATCCTCTCGCTTTGAGAAGTTATCTTTTTCAATCCAATCAATGGATTGTCTTCAACAATATCAACTTCACCATGATGTAGATCTTCCCTGGTTAATATGCAAAAATCAAGTCCAAATGTCAACTAGCTCTGATACCACTTGATCTGAAACGATCTTGTACACGACTATGGATGAGTTATTAAGCATGTGATGATTAACCAATTAGGAAGATTAAAGAAAGAGGAAGAAGTATAGAATAAATTTGACAGCCATATAAACATGAACATAATTGAAATGAAGCATAAAACAACAACAAACCATAACACCAATGTGATAACGGAGTTCGGAAATATTGCCTACGTCTCTAGGCCTTTGTCTCAGTGGGTGAGGCTTTCTTATTTATGTTCAAAGATCAATAAGTACATAATAGAAATGCCAAAAGGTTACAAAAATTGATCTAGTCATATTCTACCATATCCCAACAAACCAACAAAATAAACGACACTCAAATCGGATGACCGGAGATCCCAGAAATGGCCCACAAAGGTGCACTCCTCAGCAGCTTCCCTGCATAAAAATGGATTTGTCTTGGAAAACATTCAGAATAAACCTACTCTAAATATCCTCCCATGGACTTAAGAAGGCCTAGTTTATATAGATCTGAAGTTGGTAACCATCTCCCAACTTCCTCCCAATATCTGGCCTCAAAAAAGGCCTAATATCCCCCAATATTGGCCAAATAATCTCCAAAACAGCTGATAAAATCAATAAAAATCCACTATTATAAAGTTAAAAAACCAATTTATAACGAAATTTTGGATAAATCCCCCTGGACTGGGTGTGCGCCCCTAAAAATGGTCACATGTCAACATATTGCCAATCGCCAGTCCCCTAGGGGTTGCACACTGGCCCCTCTAATACTAACACCTGGTCGCATGGTTTTAAATGATAGGAGTGAGTTTTGAAACCGTGACTTAACTCTTGGTCACCACTCGAGTCATATGGGCTCAAATATCATGGTGGTTAGAGACGATTCCATGGACCCCCCCGCACCTGTGGCTTATGGTTAGAGCATAGCATCCAGAATTCTAGTGTGAGGGTCATGTGGAGGCATGTAACCGAGGTTGGGGGCTAGACCCAAGACCTAAACTTTATCTTCTCAGAAACTTTGGTAAATATAAATACAAGCTCGGTTGTATAGGTGTAAGAAACAACACGCAGATGGGTTGGCTAACCCGACTTGCCAAGTCACTAGCCCGGTCGGAGGTCCTATGTTTGAACCTCATCCGCTCCAACAAACTTTTGCAATGAACTTTAAGCCAATCCCTGGGTGCCACGTGGCATCCCACATCTGGGCCACGTGGCACCACATTATTCACCACGTGTCAACCACCCAACTATCCAGTTGTCTGCCACTTGTACCTTCCCTGTCAACATACCAGGCCCTGTCACCGTCTTTCATGTGTCATCGTACGGGCATGCCACATGTCTTCATACGGGCATTCCATGTGTCATCATAGGGCATGCCATGTGTCACCATACGGGCATGCCACATGTCACCCTTCCATTGGTGACACATGTCACACTCAGATTGGTATAGTTGTCTGTCCACATCAGCATCTGTACACCCATTCACTCTACCATGTGTCACCTCTAGAAGTTTCCATGTCAGCGTTGATTGTGCCTTCCATGTTAGGTGTACGGTCGTATGACCTGTACATTCAGCTTCCACATGGCACTGTACGGACTATATAGTCAACATTTGTTTTGCCTATTTGAAAAAAAAAACAGATCACCATAACTTGCGCATACAATGTCTATTTGATCCTGTTCAAGTTGTGTTGGATTCATATAGACGAGTTCTACGCACACGTCTGTTTTGAAGCCATTCTGAGAACTTTTAGTTTTAGGCCTTTTTGAGCCCCATCAAGCTCCTGGATCCAATTCTGAATCAGTTTGGGTCTCTGGTCACCTTCTAGGTGCCTACCAGCTTCCCTTTCCCAAGTGGTTTGTCCAAACGTTTTCCTTTTTGAAAATGTATAGAGGTGTATGCGCCCCATTCTCTATACAACACATGTACATATGTGGTTTGCATTATATACAAACCACGTACATACACAAGTTGGTCATGCACAACACGTGTCTCTGTTGTTTTGGAGAATTTTTTCAAAATATTTTCCTTTTCCTAGAGGAAACTTGTGGTTCCCGGGTCTTCCTGAGATCTAGTATCTTCTATTGTTTTGGGTTGACACAGTTTGCGGGCTCAAATTTTTTATGAAAACAAAAAAAAATCATCTTGTTTCTCTATGTTTCCAAGCACTTTTGGCTTATTTTTAGCTTGAATTTTAATAAAAATGAGTTGCATCATGTATTTTGCAGTTTCTTTTAGCATCTTTTCTTAGTATTTCTTTCATTGGAAGAAAATAAAAAATAAAACCTAGTTTTTTAAGTCTCTTTCTTTCTTTGCATTTGCTTTGCATTGTTATTTGAAAAAGAAAAGGGAAATAGCATAGGGTTTTGTTTTCTTCTCATATTGAAAGCATTTCAAAAGAAAAATAAGAAATAAAACCCTTTCATTTTTCTCTTTTGTTTCACTTGAAAGTTGCATTGTGCATTTTACATGGAAAGGAGAAAAGATTGCATCTTTATGTTTGAAGGATTGTTCATGCTTTTTGTTTGAAACTCTTTTTCATTTGTAGAATTAGTGTAAAGTATTCATTTCCAGTGTTCTAATTAGTTTTTTTTTGCAAGAGTCTCAAACAACATCAGTTTCACTTTCATTCCTTGAGTAATAAAATCTCCTAAAACGAACGTGCTAATCTAAAATATATTACTAACACTTTTTCTAGGGTTCACCAATAGCTTAGGCTAGGGCCTTGGATTAGGTGTGGAGAGCTAAACTCTCCAAGGCCAACCAAAACTTAACTTAGGTGTTTGTGCTAGGGTGTGAAAAATCCATTTTGCAATCACTCAATCTAGGAAGCTCCTCTAACATATGAGTCAAACACGAGGTCGCATGGAGGACAATGATGGAGATATCCACTCCTGATATTGACAAATAATTTGGGAGAGTGTGTATTGGGGGTGAATCATGTAGCATTATTGGCCCGACCTGTGTCAGACCCCTGAGACACTTGGATCCATCCAAGGTACTCTAAGAGTGATTCTGGCCCTATTGTGTTTCAGGCCTCAGGAGGATATTCGAGCTTAGTTGGCCCACCCATACACTCGCCCGTCTATTGATTGTACTCCCCTAGTTGTTTATTACAGGTTGGTGGCCTAGTTTCCATTATATAGGTTGACACACAGGTGAGTATGAGGGGTGTATTGCAGTACCTGAGGCAAACTTTGTATTCTCTAGGAGACACCCGAAGGGACCATCAGTTGGAGGTATGGGTAATTGCTTCTCCTAACCATTTGTTTTCATTTGTGAATGCATTGGATGATTAGGACTTCATCTCCTTGGGTTGGAAGCATTCAAAAGGATGGTTTTTTTGGTTTGTATATTTTTAGGTTTTTCTTCTTAGTGGTGTTCTTTATGCTCCCTAGTTTTCCATAGTGAGTTAGTCAGTGATTTATTTGGGTCTATTACCTAATGTGGTAGATCACCCACTCCGTCGGTCGTGAGGACTTTTTGGTCTTCCACTTAGAAACATGGAGCCGCCTCTTTATAGGAATTTTTTTTATACCACTCGTTCACTAGAGTCAGTGTGTGATACTTTTACGGACTTGAACAATCCCGCAAGGAAAGAACTTGTGCATAATATCTTCATGGAAAAATTTATTGACGATACCAACCAAGGAACCCCTTCGCAAGGGGATTCTTGTGATTTTCCTCTCTTCGGAAATTTTGGTGTCCCTTTGATGGCCACTTTGTACATTCCTGGGTTGAATGTGGGACTACCAGTTTGGTTGGGTACCATACCAAATTTCTCGAATGCTCTTGATATTTCTCAGTTAAGCACCTTATGTCATGGGTGTCATGTTGATGTTCCTTCATCAACAAAGTATTATCCTCCTCCTTCTACCTTCTCTGGTGAAAGTATAGCTACTGGTAATCGGAATTCTAAATGAAATAGAAAGAGGAAGAATAGGAAGAAGAAATCACCAACTTTTGCGAGTCATGTTGGAGATAGGTAGTCAACCTCTGCAAGTCATGTTGAATACCAACACCCAGCCTCTACATGTCATGCTTGGGGAAAACAACCAATCTCTTCAATTCATGTTGGAGAGTTGTCAACAACCTCTGCGAGTCATGTTGGGGGAAAGAACCCAGCCTCTGTAATTCATGTTGGGGGAAAAATTCCAGACACTTCTAGTCATGTTGGTGATAGGTCTGTAGCCTCTATGAGTCATGTTATCAACCAATAACCAACCTCTGCTATTCATGTTGGATAGTTCTCAACAACCTCTGCGAGTCATGTTGAGGACAAGAAACCAGCCATTTCTAGTCATGTTGGGGGAATTGATTCTGTTGAGAAACCTAGACGGATAGGATGTAAGCCTAAGTTCCCTTGTAATATTTGCAAGGTAGTTCGCCTTACTCATTTATGCCTTGGCCGTCTAGAGGCACAAATATTTTGGTCCATGTATGCAATATATTTTTATTCTGAGTCTTCTGAGATTTCCTCATAGCCTATTTAGCCATTGGTTGATGAAGTGGTCATGACAGTGCAATCTCTGGTCGATCCCACTCCTCTTTTGGGGGGTGATGTGCCTTCAAACCATGTTTTCTCACAACCTATTCAGCCAGTGGTTGAGGAAGTGTTTGTGCCAATGAAATCTTCGGTCGATCCCACTCTTCTATTGGAGATTTTCGAGTCTAAAAAAGTGGTCATACTGATGAAATATTTGGTTGATCCCACACTTTTGATGGGGAATGATGTGTCTACCGAATATTTTTTTAGCATTTCCAATTCAATACTTTCAGAACAAGGGGGAATTCCGCTTACTTAGAGCACAACCCCTCCAAGTCCTATGATGATTTACTTTGATTAGAATGACCTTGTTGAGCTTTGTTTTCCTTCTTCTATGCCCTTTCAAATAAGGGTTGAAGTTAGTTCAATTTTTTTTACTGATATATTGTAGATGAAGGACCCTCTACAAGTATTTTATCCTCCTCATCTTGGAAAGATTTGGGTTATCCCGAACTTGTGTCTACATCACATGAGATGTTGGGTTTTCTTAGACATCCTAGTGAATATTTGGGGATTCTTTCGTAGTTACTTATCTTGTTATGTGGGAATACTATCTTTGTCGATGTTATACTGGTGCAAGGCTCGTTAAATTTCAATATGTTTCTCAGGCATGATTATGTATATATTATGAATGTTGTGGTGTCTACGCTCTTCTGGGTGATGCATTTCCCTCACAATGGAAGCATTGTCACTATCGACCAGTTGGAATATAATAATCACCATCCTAATTCGACGTTAGTTCAGGATGCCCCTTTATATGTTCCTAGTATCCGTGTAGACTCTGGCCCGCCATAGGTAAATTTTGAGGCATCTTATCCTTGGTGTTCAATTTCTCCTAAGCATGAACTTGTTCACTCATGTTTCCCTTCTCGACACATGGTCTTGATAATTGATCAACCTTTTTATCCAATGGGGTCATGGGAGCCCTTTCTTCCCCCTCTTGGTATAAGTCGCCTTGAGTCTCCTTTTGAGTATGATCTCATTGTTTGTAGATCCTCAAGCCCTCATGTTTGTGATTCTTCGTTGATAGAATCTGCCAGTCCTTGCTAGAACCTCCATTTTCATGTGGAATATGGTCAATTTACTTCACCCTTTGGGACTATTGACCCTCCTCGTTCGTGTGATTTCTCGGATATTGAAGGATCAGGCTATCCTTGAAGCCATGACTATGGTTTCTATACCATGCGAAGACTTACACAATTTGTGTTTTATTCCCTTTTGGGATACTTTCTAGGTTGACTACCGAAGAGATTCTTGGTTAGAGCCTACCAACGGGCTCTAACTGAACTACTACAACGCATGATTCCTAAGGATATGAGGTACCTTGTACATATTGTACAGTCCATGTTTGTTGTTTTAAAGTTTGGTATTTAGTAGCACCTCTTATTTTCTGAAGTTTCTATCTATATTGGATTTATTAACTTCGGGATGAGTGTTATTGGTCTTATATACATGATCTTTGAGACATTTTTTATTTGACATTTGTTATTCATATCGATTTGTTCTGACAGGTATTAACCTCGAAACTGGCATAGATTTTTTTACCTACTTTCATTTTTTCATTATCCGTTTCCTATTTCATTTGGCCTTAGGATCGACCCCACTGAATTGTGACACTAACCTTCCTTGCTGATAAGTGTCTCGTACCTTATGTGGTAGAGCCTTCCTTCCATGGGAATCCTAATTAGAGCCCTTTTTTCCATTTGGTTCCCATGTCGAAGTACTTCATAGGTATGGGAGTATTTTTTACTCCCGCCATGACTATGTGTCAAAGCCTCATTCTTCTTCATATTTTTCTAGCCTATACCCGAGGGACTCCCTATGAGCATGGTTTGTTGTCTTTCAGGCTCGCTTAAACTTTGAAAGCAACATCTAATAAGAGATTATTTATTATTTTCGGTCTCATTTGGATTAATTAAGAAAACAATCCCCCCTGGAGTCTTCTTTAAGACCTTTTTAGACTCTCTAAAATTGAAAATATTGCCAAGGGATCTTGTTTCCCTTCGTGCTCGTCAAACTAAAATTTGAAGGCACATCTGCCTGGTGGTAGTTTAACCCTTTTTCGGTCCAAATGATTAATTTACGAATAAAGGTATGCCCTAGGAGCTTCAGTTCACTGGGAGAGTATTCTAAGGCATACGTTTAACATTTTTTCAGGCCCAAGGGACTAAAATTTTGAAAAAGGGCCATTTTCCTTGGTTTTGGTTTATCTCTTTTTCATGCCTTGGAGATTATATATGAAAAATGAACCCCCCCGAAGTCCATATTTAATCTCTTTTCAGACTCCCTAAATATGAAAAGATCGTCAAGTGACCTTGTTCCTTTCACATTTGTTAATTGGTCCAAAAGGAATATTTATTTGGCATAAGTTTAACCCTTTTTCCAGCCAATAGATTATCCAGGAAAAAGGTACACCTCGGGAGACATGTCTCTCCAGGAGAGTTCTCCTAAGTTATATTTTACACTTTTTCGGGCTAAGGAGACTAAAATTAGAAATAGGTTGTGAGTCCATAGTTAATCTCTTTTCAGACTCCTTAAAATTGAAAAGATAGATGAGTGATCTTGTCTCTGTCACACTCGTTAAAATGGTTTTGAAGAGACGTCCTTTCAGTACAATTTAAACCTTTTTTCAAATCGACTAGACAAATTATGAAGAAGGAACTCTCTGGAGTGTTCTTTTAGTGTTTTTCGAACTCTCTAAATGTGAAAAAAACACCGAGCTTACCTTCTCTGGGCTCGTAAAAATCCACATGGAAGGAGTCTTGTTGTGTCATACCTAATCGCATTGCATGTCTCATACTTGCATATTTGGCCTAATGTGGGATTCTGGTTGCTATTAAATGAACCTTCAAAGCATTCCTTAAATGCAAGCCTTGCAACACTTTTTCCCTCACGATCTGACACCTTGACCCATGGAGGAATTTTCCCGAGTTTCCTTATCCTACACATGTCTCCTTGCACCAAGCATCAGTATGTTCCATGTTCTTGGAACTAGTTTTCTTGCCCGTGACACTCGTTCCTCCTTTTTAACGTAGCATTCTTTTCTTCTTTTTCAAGCTCGTTTGAAATTTGAAAAAGACAAAAAAATCAAATATTCCAAAAAGAGGGGACGAGATATACATTCTCTTTTATCGGAAGCAAGATAGTCTCCCTTGGAAAAAGAGAATCCTTACATTTGTTTTCCAAGCATTGTGATCTAGTATGACCTTAGGACATTGTTCTTGTTACATAGATTTTGTTCCTCCTGTGTTTGGTTACTCTTCCAAACATATGGAGATTTTGTGGTGTCTCATGTATCATAGACTTATGTCAATACTGTGTTGCCTCAGTCTCATCATTTTTTCGTGATTTTTTCCAAGGGTTGTTTTATCCAACCTAAGTCGGCCTTTCCCCAGTTAATCTCTTGACTTTCATGAGTCAGTCATTCTGAGAGTCTAGTCAAGTTTGGATTCAAAATAAATAAAGTTATGTGCCTAATGATCGAGATCCTCTAGTATTTCACCGACAACATGTTGAATACCTTAGGCTAGTGAGTCTTACACTCCTATTGTTCTCCTACTTGAGATTTTTAATATCTTGAAGATGTTACTCGAGCTATTAATTCCTCATCTCTAGCCACAAGCATCAATGCTTCTTGAATATGAATATCATATTGTATTTGTATATCTTCAGATGATTTTGATATGTAGATCCACTTTGTATTGCTCGTGGCTACACTTTATATAGAAATTTATATTTTTTCTAATATTCATATATGACATGGATCTACATTGTACGTTATTGGCATCCATTTAGTTCATCTCGAGCATGGGTATTCCCTCCTCAGAGAGATTATCATTATTTTGCAGATAACATGCACATGAAAACTCATCTCAGTCTCACTCAACTTTGTGCCTTCCCACTGGTAAAGATATTGTAATGTATTTTGACCATCAGCTGCTCTTATGAACTCAAACATTAGGGGGAATCTGTTATAGTCCAAAAATGCCTTATTTGTGCATACAAGACATTGGCACTCCCATTTTCATACTTTTCCAAAATAATGTTGAGGCTTTCTTTTAAAAAACCATTTTTTGGAGACTGTATGTGCCCTGCTGAACTAATAGAATGTGTACACACACGTGTTGCATGCTAGTTAGCCCATGTACACACACATGTTCCATGATAGATAGACCACATTTACCTCCAAAAGTTGCAAAAAATATAAAATTGCGTGGAATTTGATGGAGTTTACGGGCTATGGAAGGTTTCCTAACCATTTTACCCCTTGTAGCCCTTCCCTAAACCGAATAACCATGTTTTTCTCATATAAAAATAGGTCTTTCCGTGTCATTCAGAAACATAAGAAAGAGAATAAGAAAACTTTACCAAAATCCCTTCCCTTTCTTAGCCCAAGATTTGCATCCCATTCTAAGTTTTAGCCTTAGCCTTCCCCTCTAGCCTTTCTCCTTATACAATCCTTCCTCCTTCCCTTGGTGATAGGTCGGTTGCAAGAAGATAATGTGGGATTGATGCACTTGGAGCCATGACTGAGGAGCCTAGACCTGGTTCATGGAGTGGTTGCCAACAAAGGTTATAATCCTTTTTATCTTGAAATTGAATAAAAGAGTATGTCCTTGTCCCAAAATATTATGTTTGTATACTTTTGTTGATTTATGCATTTATATCTATGTCTAAACTTTGAAAGTGATCAATAGAGATTGCATATGTTGTTGCATTGTATTCCTAATCTTTTGGAGGTCATATTTGGGAGGATATCCATGATCTAGGAGGCCAAAACAGGAAAAAGTGGTCTACGCTAATCGCAAGGACTAAAGGTGCACTCATTAACCCTATTTCCTTTTTCTCATCACTTTGTTTAGATGTTTTTGGGGTAGTTTTACACATTATTTTCGTCATCCCTAAGAATGTTAATGATGTAAACATATATGTTTCCTTCATAGGGGTTAGTGGCCTGAGTTCCTAAAGAGAGAAGGGAGAAGAACTTTTCCTGAGAAAAGAAGTTGCATTTTCCCTTGTAAAAGCCCTGTAAAAAAGGAAGTTCGCAGGTTGCTATATAGGCAGGGTGTGAGAATGCTTGATTATTGCAGGTTGCACCATAGCTAGGGTGTGAGATGTTCGCAGGTTTCTCTATAGGTAGGGTGCGAGAATGCCTACACGTGGGAAAAACAAGTGTTTTCTCGAATCTTATAGAAGCAGAAACTTCTATGGTGAGGTGGCATCCGAATGGTTTGGATCTTACTCGCTTTCATGATTTAGTGGGATCATCCAAACCTCCTCACCTTATCCTTTTCAACTTATAAAAGGAGAGGAGTTCTCATAGAGAAAGTTAGCTTTGGTTAGCTTTAGAGCTTTTGGGATTAGCTTGGATTGGATTGAGTTTTGGAGATTTTTAGCTTGGCTAGATGAGCTACTTTGTCAACATAGATTGTGAATATTATCAGATCTGTGCTCTCAGAATTCTTGGAGTGAAAGTGTGTGGGGAATAAAGGACAATTGGAAGGGACCTTACGACATCAAGGCCATGGTTGTAATCTCTCTTTCATATTTAATATGATACAGTAATATGATTCTTTCCTATAAAGATTTTTGTGTTTTATTGTATGATTCCTTGATCACATACATAGGTTTATATTGAGTTTATGATATTTCTATCACTTTGGATGGTTGCGTTCTTTTGCAGGATCGTCATTGTATGAGCGTTGGAATGGAGCTAGGATGGCGATGGCGAGAGGAAGCGACATTTAAATGGTATGTTACCCATCCCTCTTTGGTTAGTAAATTCAATATTTAAAACTTAAGGAAATCGTCATGTTTTAGCCTATTTTGTTCTAGATCTAGGTGGATCTAGGGAGATTAGTTAGTGTGTGCACCTACCGATTAGTCCGATAACAAAATTGGCGATTCCACTGGGGAA
>SNQJ01S0200286.1:3120-18838 GCA_010110895.2 Picea sitchensis | reverse complement strand
TCTTAAACCTCTTCTGGTCATCCCAAGCCTTCCTAATGGTAGGCTTCTCTCTTTGCTGTTCAAATAAACATTTAGCCCTTCTTATGGTTTCTTCCATAGTCTTAGGATCATCATACTGAATCTTGTCACCCATGGAAGGTGGCAGTCCACTCAAATATCTCTGAATCTTGACAGCCTCGTCTTTGATGAATGGAACATACTTCAGTTGTTCCAGAAAACTTCGTTCGTACTCATCAATGGTCATGCTACCCAACTTGAGTTCGAAGAACTCCTTCATCTTTCTGTCATAGTACCTTTTGGTCAGGTATTTCTTCTCGAAATACCTCTTGAACTCCTTCCACGTGATATCTTTCTCAATAATGTGTTGTACCTGCATAAACTGATCCCACCACATGGATGCTTTTCCGTTCAATTGATACATCGCAATTCTTCCTTCTGCATGAGGGGAATAATTCTGCAGTTGGAAATATTTCCTCATGCCTAGCAACCATGTTTCGGCATCTTCCTCCTTCTTATGTTCTCCATCGAACATTGGAGGCTTGATCTTGTTCATCTCTCCTTTCAATTCATCCCTTCCAGATCTTCGATGTTTTCTGGTAGGGGACAGGCTTGGACTACTATGTGCTTCCCTACCGGAATGCTTTGGGGAGCGACGATGATGTCTGCTACCACTCCTCAATCTTCTCCTTCTCTCAGGGGTCCTGCGACTCTCTGTCTTGCTTCAGCCACTCCTCTTCTCCAACTTCCTTTCTATTCTCTCGAGGTTCTTCAACACTTTTAAGTTGAATTCTTCCTGCTGATCCCTGACCCTCATGAGCTTTCGGCTATTAGCTCGGTGAGCCTGGGCATCTTTCTGCAATCTTTCAATGAGTTTCATCATATGTCCTTCCTTATCCATCTTTTTTCCGTGCCCATTAGAGTTTGATCCTTCGGCTCTCAGGTTGACATCCCTTCCTTCTCTTTCACTCTCTGAAATGGAGGCGATCCACACCTCTTCCATTTCTATACTCGGCATAGATTCACGGTTTTCTTGACACTCGTTGAACTCTGCACACACAAGGTGCAATCGACCGAAGTTTGTCAGGCCCTTAAACCTTCAAGAAAACTTACCACATTCATAAACCATCGTGAACAAGAAAAACGTTTCGATTCCATTAAGTTTTTTGAGCTCTGTTTGGCTCTGCAAATTTTCGGGACTTCTGGTTTCGGGGTCTCGTTCCATGAGACTCTCATACTCGCTTTCGAGTGATAGCTCCCTCTTTCTCCCTACCCTCGTAACCAAAGGCACCTCTCACAACTTCGCGAGTTCGCGAGTCGAAGATCCTCGACTCTTCTTCCTCCAAACGCCGATACCCGAGATGCGATACGGGTATGGCTCCCTCCTTGCTAGCGCCTGCTACATATAACTGTAGGCTAGGGCTAGGTGCTAGCACCTCTCGCAACTCGCGACTTCGTGAGTTGGAGTGTTGAGCTTCGTGCTCCTCCTTTGCGAATCCCGAAAATTTTGGGACTTTGGGACTTCGGAACATCGGGGTCTCGGTTCACGAGAATCCAATAGTTAAATCTCCGACTTCCGAAATCCCGATTTACTTTACCCTCCTGGCCCACATAGCACAGTTTTCGCCCACAACCACGGTGGCACGTGGCACGTTCAGGAGGGTCCACGTCACCCTTGGTGACGTCATCGGGTCCCACCATGCTCACTTTTCTTTTATCCCATTGGCACGTGGTACATACCCATGTGTCCACGTCCATTCCAAGTAAAATCCAACGATTAGAGCTTTCTCAACTCTACGGCGCAGATCTTTTCGGCGTTTCGGGATTTCGGGCATCGGAAGTCCGTGTATCCCATATCTCGAACTTCCATCTGCCGAAGTCCTGAAACTACGATTTACTCCTTCGCTGAATCGGACGGTCGACTCCCTTCCTACGATCTACGGTGTAGATCGTTTCGGGATTTCGGGTTTCGGTTTTCGGAGGTGTTCACCTCCCTCACTTCCCATCTCCCGACTTTGCGAAATCCGAAAGGTTTTCACCACTGGCTCGAGAGCGACCCCGCATGATCTAACGGTCGAGCCTTCCTCCTAGATCTACGGCGTAGATCTTCTTGGGTTTTCGGGAGTTTTCGTATCGCGATTCCCACGCTCTTGTGCAACTCCAAAGGGTTTTTAAACCCTGCGCACACTTTCCAGATCTGACGGTCACGAGGGTTCGCCTTCCCTCCCGAACAGATCCTAAGGCTCCAGCACTTCTGGTGTGGAGTCCTCTCTCCCTGTGGCCATAGACCACATCGGCTGCGGTTTCACAACACCGCTATACCTCCTGAGCTTGTAGGCACGGTCAAGCAACTCCTTGACACTCCGGATCATTCCAGGGTCCGGAATTGGTCCTCCAGAGTCCAGACACAATTTCTCCTCACACCCTCGGTTCAAAGACCACTCAACTGGCCCATCTAGGCTCAGTGTCGAAACCTTGGCTCTGATACCAAACTGTAACGCTACTTTTCCAGTGCCAAGGCTTAATCGCTCTGATACCAAACTGTAACGCTCTTTTTACATAGCTCATACAGGCATTATATAATCCACATGCATTTAAGCAAAGAAATACATTTAAGTTCAGAGTAAACATATTATTTACTGCTATAATATACAATCAATAGCATTAACATTAAATTGATATGCACAGCATAATACATGATAGTTATAATTACACAAAGATGCAAAATTATGAATAAAACATCATCTGATACTTATCTTTGAAAACCTTAGCGATTCCACCAACCACGTGCAGGCCTTCCACGAACCTCCCAGCCTTAGACCACATTGCTCGTCAGCTCAACAGTGGGTCACCCCCGAGCTGGGACTAAGCTCCACCCCAAGGCAAGGAATCCTAGGCTAGGCTGAGGTTACAGGGAAAGAAGCACAGAAAGACTGGAAGGATTCTTCCTAGGATGCCATCTTACGCCCACTACTTCCAGACTCTCATTCTCCACATGCCTGTTCCGCCCGAGAGCATACACCTTCACAAGCACAGTCCATTGGTGCTACACCTCCCTCTCTGGGTCTCGACAACAGGCCGGATCAGGAAGTCTTAGAGCCCGAAGCTGGTGCTGGACACTCTCTGGCAGAAACCATTTCCCAACAAACTCTCTCTTTCCTGGAAAGAGTTGCTCACAGGCCTAACAACTTGCCTCTTCCAACAACAGTCACCTCCCTCACCTGGAGAGAGGTCATACACAAGCTCAATCACAACTTGCACTGGCTAGCAAGCCACGCGCAGTCCAGCTCTGCATGGCCACCACAGCCAACCAGGAATACAGACACGGGCTTCCCAAACAGGCTCAACAATGACGGCAAGGTCTCACGGTGATGGTTTTCGGGATTGCGTGATAAGCAATTCCCGCAGGGATCGACACAGACTCCACGGCTCATAATGGAGAGGGTGAACCTGGCTTTTCAGAAACGAACACAGGCCTTTCCAGCTCTCAGGAATGCACGAGGTATTCTTGCCAAGGTTGGGTCGGTCGTATCGTTCAGAGCTCCGTACACGCTCAGGCAGTGGGGTGGAATGGAGGAGGAACCCCCATCACGACTCAACTCAACAGTTTTATCTGGATGTGCTTGGGTTGACACTTGTCACCCTTGGAACTGCATGCGTTCCATCAACATGCATCCCCTTTGCACGTTTTCCCCTTGCCAAGAACTTAGGATAAAAAAAACATAAAATGCACATGTTCTTTGGAATAATAATAAACTATTATTCCCAAGGCTTAAGCCCCTAGGCTCAACACTTAGCCCCTTTTCCCACCTTCCAGCCCCTAATTCCTTGCCCACTCTGTGGAAGCTCAGTCCCCCATCACTCATTCATCGTGGTCGGTCTGCACACGGTGGTGTTTATATTTTATTAATGTGCTGCATACATACAGGTACAAAATCAGGCCCTTGGCCTCCAACCCTTAGGCTTTTTGGCCTAACAATCACATAAGCCCATCGGCTTATACATACTTGGCTCACCAGCTTGGACCACATATTTACAATTCATTTCATACATCAGACTTACAAAGGGCTCGATCTTGGGGACACTACACCATGGTTGTCTGCTATCGGAGTGTCCTCATGCAAGGAACTTCTCCTCTAACTGTGTGCCATAATCTCTCTCATGTGTACCAATGTGATCACTAATCTCCAATGCTCCACTTCAACATATGTGTCCGGCTACATCACCAACCTCCATGTAGTATGCTCCTCAACCCAAGCGTCCTGAAGTCAAGTATCAAACTCTAAGGTGTATATCACATGGTCCCAAGCTCCAAGGGCTAAGTGCCCAACACTCCTCCTCCTAGGTAGGTACCTCCTTTGATCGACCAACTGACTCCCACATTGTGTGCACCCAACATGCCAATCAAGGTAACAACCTCCTAGTTAAGGGTGTCGTGCCAACACTTTAACCAAGGTCAAGCATCCCTCCAAACTGAACCATCCATATATCCATGAAACATCCCCAAGGGGCTAGGAGACAAAGCACTCTCCTAACAAGGTGAAAACACTTTTGGAGTAACCCCAAAGCTAACATTCTCTAATTAATTCAGACTTGAGGTGGTTCTATAGGTGCATTTGTGTGCATTCATTGCCACTGGAGGTTGATATATAAGATCATTTCATCTTCAACTGCCCAATATACTATGATAGAAAAAGAAAATATTATTGCCTATCTAAAGGTGCAAATGGACCACTAACTAGGTTCTTCAAGTGCAAGGATTGAAGATGTCTACTCCCTGTTATAAGAATCTTTAGGTGTTATGACCAAAGGTATCCTGTCCTAGTTCAAAGTGAACTTCTTTTTCAGATGCATTAACTCTCGAGTGGGGGTTCCTTGAGGGTTAATGGTTGCTATTGTGTTACTTCTTATCATTAGCTGCTTGCTCCATAAACTAGACATAAGCCACATGTTAACCTTGATGTTAATAATCGATAGGGATTCACATCTCTTCTATTTGAACTCTAGATAACAACTCTGTAGACATATTTGAAGAGAGAACTAATCTAGTAGACCTAGATGTATGCATGTTCATGAACCTTTTCCACACTTTCTACGGATCAGATTCACCTTGGATGGTAGGAGAGATACCTCCACTACCTTAAGGCTTACGACCACTTCATCAAATAACTTAATTTCGCTGCCACCACTGATCAAGCAAGAGAGTCTCATGACCTCATATTCTCTAAATAGCCTCTAGTAAGTCCTACATGACTATATAGTTATAGTTATTGATGAAGGGTAGACTCTCTTAATGATTTATAGTTATAATGACATAGTTTTGACTATTATAACTTGCTGTAGGTTAGAAACTTTATCATTTGTTTATGTTACAAACATAGAGTGCAGGTGCCTTCGTAGTCTCCTAGTCTAATACACATGATGTAACATCCTTAGTTCCATTGACCACATTTTGGTACTAATACATTTTCTTTCATTCTTGCTTGTTTGCCTTGCCTTGTTTTCTAGGGAAGATAAATTCCTCTCCTTTAAACTGGTTTTCCATTATGTGATCTGTTGAGATTTGAGTACCTTAGAAAGTGGTCCCCTTGTGTTTGTGAGTCTCTAAACACAAAGGGGGAGACTATTACCCTCATTACTTTACTTTATGATTCTAATTTCACTTTGACTTAGGAGAATTAAGTCAAAAGTGAAATATGTCACTTAAGTCATTAAAGTGACATTTAATTCACTTTGTGGGTGAATTAAAGGACATAAAACAAACTAAGGAAAGTGGGTTTCCTAAGTGAGATTTTTTGCATTAGATCTCACTCATTGATTAGACTTGGCTAGATTGGAACTAGGCCATTGATCTTTTAGGGTTTGGCCAAAGAGAGGCTAAAGGAGGGAATAGGGCAAAGATGAGATTCATTATTCACTTGAGAGGAGGAGAAGAGGAGGAGAGCTCTTGGGTGCATTTCTTGAGGAAAGGAGGGCGCATGAGGTCAAGAGTGGAGGAGAGAGCCATAGCTTGGGTCTAGCTTGCATGGAGAGGCTTTCATGGAGGCTTGGCCATCATCTTGGAGCTAGGCGCATTCTTGTTGAGTAAGGGCGCATTTGCTAGGAGGAGAGGCGCATTCTTGAGAGAGGAAGGGCACATCTAGCTTGTGGGAAGCTCCTATCTTATGGAGGAGACTACTTCACCATGCTTAGGCGCGCTCTAGTGTGAAGAGGGTGCAAGGGTGAAGGATGGCGCTACTTGTGGAGTTTTGCTAGAGGAGGGGGCAGACCATCACTTGTGGGAGGCACTCTTGAGAGGAGGGAGCACAAGGGCAAGGCAAAGGCAAGGCAAGGTTCAAAGATCAAGCAAAGGCAAGGTCAAAGCAAAGGCAAAGGGAAGAGGACCAAAGGTTAGCTAAGGAAGAAGGGCGCACCAAGGCAAAGGGTGCCTTGCTTCAAGAGGCTAGCAGGGAGATCTTCAAGGGACTCCAAGGCTTCCGAGAAGGGTTGCTATTGTAACAGGTTCACTTGTTTATGTTTTCCATGTTGTAAATTTTGATTTGAGGCCTTCTATATACATCTACTCCAAACTGGTTTTCTCCATGGGGGGGTTTTTCCAGGGTCATGTTGACCAAAAACATATGTGTCAATTTCATGCATGCTTAGAATTGTAAATCAACATTTAGAGTTGTAAAGATCTAGAGGTAGTGTTATTTGTTTTGAGTATATTGCATGTGCTAACATTGGGACAATAAAACAGTTGCAAGGGCACCTCAAAAGGACACGTAACCATCAAAACTGTGAGCAGAAAGTACTTGACTGTTTGCTTTCCTAAAACAGCAGCAAAGGACAGCCACGAAGTTCAAACTTAGAGCCAAAAATCTGGTCAAAGATAGACCTGTTTTGGCAGCCTCATAGGACCTCATTTCTCTTCATGATTTTGGATCTTTGAACAGTTTTAATGAAACAAGATTTTCTATGTTCCTTCATTTCTGAAGGAAAGCCTTCCTCGAATGGACTGTTTTCCCTCCATTTCTAGGTTGGTGCTTCCCTCTAGCGGAACCTAATTCCAATATTTCTGTAATACTGTGATTGGCAGTCTTAATTTTGATTTTGGGTTTGAGTGCTTGGAGTTCTCTGCATCCTAATTTCATTAGGCATTCATAAATCTGGGGCTTTCTGTAAATTCATTCTTACTATTTTTTCCAGCCGTAGTCGAAACGTTCTGCGTTTTGGCCCTTTTCAGGGGACATTTTCTGTTTACTTTTGCCCGTAATTTGGCAAGACCTTGTTGGATCTGCAGATTTGAGTGGCTAAAACTGTATAAACTGAGTGCCCCAGAGGTTTTTCAGCATGCTGAATCAATTTATGCATTCAAAAATGCAATTTAAACAACAGTAGATTGCGATTTCATCCAAATTTATGTTGTTGGATTCTGGTGAAAAGGGCCAAAACGTAGAACAGTTAGAGTCTAGACAACGTTTTTTTTCCATGTCCTTCCTCTTTCGTGCAAAGCTTTTGTCGCTATTTATCACATTTTGTTGGGATTCATGCTCAGTCCTTTTACAAGTAACTCACAATTAAATATTTTTATTTCAATTATTTCTAAAAAAGACTACTCATCAAAATATGGTAACATGATTATAGGGGACTGAATTGCTACTTTCTAATTGGAAATAGATTAAAATTGGGAAAGCTTATTTCTTGTTTTTTTTGGTTTCATGAAGAAACACAATAATCTTCTCTAAATGTTAGTGGGAAATAGACATTCTTTCAACGAATTCTTTTTTAAACTCTCAAATGTTTGACCACATTTCCGTTTATAATTACCTTCTACCAAAGTATTTTGGAAGATAAAATTTGTGCTATTTAAGAACTCTATTGGAAGATAAAATTTGTGTGTTATTTAAGAACTCTATTTTGAGGTCTATACAATGTGGGTTACCTTCCTGCTTTGACACTTTTGTTTACTTATATCACAGGCATCCAGTGCAAGCTGGTGATGCTATTTGGATGGCTCCATTTGTACCACAATGGTATTACTTATTACGGGGAAGAAAAGTTTTTTTAATCCAATGTTTAAGAGAATCTATGAGTCCAACTTCTAACGCAATTATCTCTTTGCTAATATATTTGTGCAGGTATGCAGCTCTGGGAAAGACTCGAACACGCTATTTGTTGTACAAGGATGTCAACAGGAATCCTTTGGTACATAACATTTGATCTTTGCAATCTTTGGTTCATAAGTTAAAATTATAGATAGTGCTCCATTGAATAGTCTTATGTTACAATATATGACCTCGTGTATTTGGGGATGCATGAGTCATGCAACGAAGCGAGTTTTTCTGAAAATTTTTCAGGGAGGAAATACTATTGGTCATGCTTTTCCCTTGATCATGTATACAATACTTCCTATTGGGTATACAATGCTTCCTATTGGGTATACAATGATGTTTGTCATTTTAGATGTTCTTAGAAGTTTTTTATATGAAACATTCATTGATATGACAAAATACTTATCTACACATGTTGCACTGGTTTCTGGGATGGGGACCCCCAAATTTTTCAGGGGATGGCAATAAAATAATAATAATACTAATAAATATTAAAATTTTTAGAACTCAGCATAAACATTTGTAGCTGTTTGTAAGCATAATAGTCCATACTATATAGTATTATGCATAGCCCTTACACTTACCAGTTTTGAAAAAGCTTGATCAATTAAGAAAAGGGCTGAGTGACATTCTATTATTAGCACCTAGACATGAGAAAAATGCAGTTTAACTTTAGGAAACTTCAGTGTATGTATTTTCAATTTGCAATAAGGTCCATGAAGGGTATATAGACAAATGTCAGTCTCTATAACAGATTTTCCTCATATTTCTTTCTTATGATGATTATGTTAAAAGGCATTCCCTTCTCAGTAGGTTCTGAAGATTTTTACAATTGTGTTGAAAACTACCACAAAACACTTTGGGATATGCATGCATGCATTTTGTATAGTGTAGATTTATGTTTTAGATTAAGAAGGTGATTGAATGAGAATGTATTCAAACATTTAGCACCCAATCTAAGTCACTACTATTTGATTGTTTTCACAATGTTTGAGGTTGGGATGGTGGAAGAACTGCACTTGAATAACTCTTGGACATCCTCTTTTCAATTAAACTAGTTTCACTCAATTTGGATCTTTCTAGAATCGGATATGACTATTTTATCCATAACACATGTTTGAGACTAGTTGTAGGACTAATAAAAAACTCTAACTTCCATAGCCTGTAAATCTGAAAACATGGTGAAAAAAATCTTGAAATTTTTATCACAAGTACTTAGCTATGTCTCCTAAGGCTCCAAAAAAAATTCTATCTAAAGATTCCTATAAAAAAAGTTATGTCTATTTTGCCAAGAACACATGTTTGTGACTAGTTTTAGGACTAGTCAAAAACCCTAATTTCCACGGGCTATAAATACAAAAGTATAGAGAATCAAAACCTAATTTTTTTACCATATGTACTTATCTATGTATCCTCAGGCTCACAATAATTTCACTATTTGAAACTTCCTAGAAAAGAATTATAGCAAAAATTCCAAGGTGACTCGTTTGAAGGAGCAAAACCCTAGGATCGTATGCTCTAAAACCAAATGTTATGAACAAATAGCATAAGAATAGAAGGAAGAAGTAAATCAACACCTTGATAATGATAAAGAGTCAATAAATAATGCACTTCGAGGGGGAAGCCTCTTACAATATATCTAATGCAAAATACAAGATCCTATGAAAATGAACCCCCTTTATTATAAATAGGAGATGAAGTGAGCATGATGTAATCTACCCTAAGACGACCTAACCATAAATAATAAAATAATAATGAATGGGGGTTAGGGCCTCAACATAGGGGCCTTAAAACATGTTTTTTCATTTTCATGGAAAATTCTCATCCAAGTTCAATTATATCTACCAAACCCAATTCCACACAATGGAGTGCATTACTCCTCCATTGACAACTTCCAAGTGAGAGAAAATTCATTTTTTCCTTCATTGTATTCTTTACACATAAGTTGTTGATCCATATCCTGCAACTCTTCCAAGGATACATATAATCTGCCCACAAAGATATTTCACCCATCACAGTGTTCACCTATCACTGCATGCATGTACTCTTTCACTTGGTAAATTTCCTCTACCATCTATGCTTTCATAACTTCATCTTCTTTATTCATACTTTGCAACCTACATTACTTCAATGCTTTTCTCATCTCAAGGAGGTTAGGAAATTACATCCTTCTTTTCATGAGTATTAATGTCATTCTTTAACTGTTGGTCCATTCGATGTTCTCTGCACCTATCACTATTAATTTGTTGTATATAGTCACCATCTACAATGGTCATGACTCCCATAGCTCTTCTATACATTCTAGTATCTTCCATGCCTTTGATTAGTATTATCTTCTGGAATACAATAACCAACTTGGATATTATGGTCTCATTCAATGCATTACATTCATTTTGGCTAAGGCACCATCAACCATTCTTGGTCCCTTCTCTCATTATGATTGATCCTAAAATCAAATTTACATGGTCCTCATCATCATTCAAAGAATTTAGCTATCTTGTTAATGATCATTGATATAATAGTCTCAACCTGAATATCCTCACATATCAAGAGTGATTCTATGATTCCTCTCAATCCTTAGCCATCATTGATCCACTTATTCAACTTGCTAGCTAATATGCACCTTAGACTACCATGCTTTTATCCATCCAATTGTGCCTCCACTCCATTGTGCAAGCACCATTATGATGTACATATGATCATCCAAAATCAATTTCACATCTGGTACACTCCTCTATCAACATACAACTTTTTCCTCAATTTTACGATACTTTGGAGATTGTCCATATTGACCATTACAGTGTCCAATCAAAACTAGAGGCTTTGTTCCTCCAACTTTATGAAACAACTAATGCATATTTCCAAATAGTTATTTACCATAATTATAGTCCTTTGTATTACCTTTCCAGTGCCTATAACCATGCTCAAATCTAAGCTCGGAGCTAGAAGTTATAACTCTCAAAAGTTACCACTCTTGCCCAATATCTGCATTTTTCTCACTAGTGCAATCAAGCTTGGAGACCTACTTCTTCCATCTATAAAAGAAAATCTTGTGAGAACTAAGAAAACTTTTTTATCAAGAGATAATAATACTCTTGATTATGAGTACATAGCAACTTGAAAATTAGTGATCTGATGCTCTGGTAATTTTCTGCATTAATTTGGATTGTCAACTTTGCCCTTTTTGCACTTTCTTCACACTTAGAATTTTTGGTGAAAATTGCTATCTTTCAAACAAAGAAAAACTAGAAAAATTTCACTAAGACGAAGTTGTCCAAATTGTGAAGGACATGAAATGCCAACTAGGAAACTTTTTCCAAATTTTTCATTCGAGGTCCATTTAACTCCATTAATAGTTTCAAAAAATGCCCAAAAGTCTCTTAAACCCCCAAATCCCCCATTGGGTTTCTTCATGCTTGCTCCTATTCCACATTGTCCAAATTTCATACTGAACCGAGTTCACATTAACGAGTACCCTCATGATTTTTGAAAACCATTGATTGCCAATTTCAAGAATTTTGGAGCCGAAACTACAAACCAATTTCATTGACATTTTTATAGTCCTCGTCATTGCAGACTTATGCTGGAAATTAACTCCATATGCACCTATTATGGCCAAAATAATTTTTTGGCTCCATGTGTTTTTCATTAACTTTTTATTTTGTTGATGTGGCATCTTGCTAATGTGGTAGTGGTATCCACGTGTCCTGACTTGGACCCTACCATACCATGTCTATGTAGACGTTTAATTTATTTTTATCCGTGCACGCACACACACACAATACATATAGATACATACATATAATAATAATAATAATAATAATAATAATAATAATAATAATAATCTAACCCTAAGTCTGCCATCAAATTGGTGTATGAGACCCCTTTGTTTGTGGGACAAGGGACCCCCTCTGTGTAGCGATTTCACTGCTAAAGTCTACGGAGGTATACATACCCTACCCACCTCTGGATTTGAACTTGTGACCTCTTAGGAGGAAACACATGTTCTTAACCATTAGGCCCATGTTTGTATGTATTTATGTGTGTATGTATGTATGTGTGTACACACACACACACACATATATTACCTTTATTAAGTTCTATATGGACCACATGTTCCATGACACTTGCGAATCCTCACACACATTTATATTACCTTTATTAAGTTCTATATGGCCCACACGTTCCATGACACTTGGGAATCCTCTATGTTGCATGATTTCATTTACTAATGTGACTGGGAGGGGGCATATCTATCCTCTAATGCACTTGATTCCATGATGGCGGTCCCTCCAGAAAAATGTTGCACATCCATTCATTATGGAGGTCAAACTCCTCCAACCTTCAACACCACCCCTTGTCTTTGCAAAATAAAATTGTCGAGACATGTGGTGCATCTCCAACTATTGCAAAGGTTGAAGCGTGGTTTGCAAAACCATGATTGGAGCTTCACAAATTGCTCGCCATCAATTTTGAAATCACTCCTTCACACACTATGTTGTGGTGTCTTCTTAGACACATGGACATTATCTATCAATTGTAGAGGTTGTATGCTACCGAACTTTAAAATGACCGAGCCCTCTGTAATGGAAAACCAACAAGACACATGTCACTTCCATAGTCATTGTGTTGCTTGAAGTCCAGTTTCTTGTTGATGATTACAGCTACGTGAGACATCCTCCAGGACACAGACCTGAGAGAGAAGCCCCTAAGATGGGTGTGTGGTTCCTATCTGAGACAGAGCTGGAACATAGTGATGGCCTCCTCCTTACAGAGAGTTGAGAAGAACTCCAGATAATTCTCCTGTGTAACGCAGTGAGAAAGGAGATCTGTTGAGTTGGACGTGCCTGTGGCTGAGCACAAGGTGAACGTGTGAATTCCCATGAGCTGGGTGCATCGTTATGAGACAAAGATGAAGACGATGTATTAGCAATAATTGTAAAAACTGGATCCTTGGACTTTTGATAGGGGTATTTGTGCTCAAAAGAAATGGAATAGCACCCCCTACATCCATGGACCAAGTTTCAGCTCAGTTGCACAACTTTAGCCATGGGTTAGTCCACTCGGAGTGTCAGTCAGTCTAAAACAACAATTTTAATTGCTAAAGTCCAAACATGGCAAAGATGTAAAAATTGTAATAATGAGTTAGATGATGTGAACTGTTGAAATGATGGTTAGAGAGAGACCCCCTAAGCATAACCTTAGCCTCCCAACCTTTTTCAACCTTGTTTAACCCCTTTTTCCACCTCCACACTCAAAAGTTGTGCCCCCCCTAGGGGGATTGACGTTTTTATCTTTTTAATTATTTTGTGACTTGAGTGTGGCCCCCTCTCTTGAGATTTCACTTCATTTAGACTTGTTATCATCCCTAGAGGTGACCCCTCTTACTCCACATCACCCATACTAGCATTTGGGTTGATTTTTGACCTTGGGGAGCGCTCTCCAAGAGAGTTACACCCTCCTTTTTGTCTCTCAAATGACAGTTACGTTTTTTTTATTGTTTGAGACTCTTCCTCTCACCCTAGCACGGATCCCACACCTCTCTTATGGAGTCTTGTGTAATCCCAACACCCCTCACTCATCTCTCACCCCTCATTACCTTTCCCTCATCCCAAGTGGTGCGCTCTCCAAGAGAAGTGCGCCCTCCCTCATCTAGAAACTCCACAAATAATTNTGAGTCTCTTCACTTACCTTGGCACGAATCCCATGCTTCTTACATGCCCTTGGATCTATCCAATTGATTTTTCTATTTTTCTACACCCTAGATCCATTGTGCAAACGCTAGGAGGTGCGCCCTAGCTTAGAGATCTACTCTATTGCTTGGTGGTGGACACTTGGCTTAGATCCAAGAGTGTAATGTCCCCCACCTCTTGATGAAGAGATATTGAGGAGACTCAGTGGCCTAGGCATCCCCACTAGGCCATAGTCTCACACTAAGGGGAAAGGTCAACTAGACTAAGGTTATTTTCTTAAGTTGACTTGAGGAAAAGGTAAAAATGAGTAAAAGATAACTCAATGAAAGAATAGAAGCGCTGGAAGAGTTAACCCTGGGAGTTAATCTAACTCAATAGAGAAATAGAAGAAAAAGTATAAATAGAAGGCTGGGGCACACCTATGATTCATTCTGGATTTTGGTATTAGCTTGTTATTGCTCTTGAACATACAGTTTGGGGGTTTTGCTGTTACAAACTCTTGTGAGCAACTCAGTGGTGAAAGACCCACTCACTTGTTCCAAAGCTTGGTCTCGGGAATGAAAGACTCCACCCACACCATTCCACACTCATCACATATCCACCTATCGATTCAGAACAATAACAGGGCCGTATTGTTCAGGAGTTTCCAGCAAGGACACATCATTATCTAAAGGAGAGTTCGATCCAGCTAATCAGGAGGGCCTTTGGGCATTCCGACACTTGGGTTTTACTTGTAGGTTCTCAACTATCACTTTGAGGGTTTCCTTGAAGAGTTATCATCATCAGATCTTCAACTATAGATTGGGACAGCTTTGAGGCAAGGAGGACGTCTTGTGATTCAATGTTTCTCAGATCTAGGGAGCTCTACCTAGAATCTGGACTTGAAACTTCTCCTACGGGGTTTCCATAGCCCGATCTATATTTCTGGAGAGTTTCAGAGCATTTGGAGGCCTTCTTCATCAGGGCTGAGTTATCTAGGGTTCCAGGCATCTAGGAGGGCGCAATTTCATTAGAGGATTCATCATTTGGAGGGGTTAGCCTTATCATTTCAGCCTGAGACTTCAGGAGGGGGATCTTATCACCCTGATCTATCAGTTGGCAGAGTTTGGGCTCATTTGGAGTCTTCCTTCAGTTGGGCCGAATTATTGAGGGTTTCAGCCTTCTACTAGAGCGTGGCATCCTCCAGCTTGAGGAGTTTGGTATCCATACGACTCAGATCTACTTGTATTGGTCTTCACTTCTTATCTAGCCTTTGGAGGCAACTTTTGTATTAGCTGGAGGATTTTGTAGCTGCTCATATCTATTATCTATTGGAGCCATCTAAGGATTATTCCAGATCTGCTCTCTATTGTATTTGATTCATGCTTTTTATAATAAAGGTTGGATCTATGCTTGTGTTTTCTATATCTTGAGTGTGTTATGATCTTACATGTATTGGATGAATCTTGTATAAACACCATTAAATAACTGAAACAACTTCAATAACTACCTGCACATCAAACACATCAGTGGTAGTTAGTGATTCCAATCAAAAAATTGGCTTGGGATCATTACAAAGAGAAGTAGGTTTGCCTCTCCAAGTATAAATAGATCTCTTTTCTCCTCCCCAACTCACCATATCTTGAGCTATTGTTATGTTACTTGATTTTTTTCTCTCTCTCTAGTCACTCACTCCATTTCATTTTCATTCTATGCTCTAGGGTTTTGGAGTATTCCTCTCCAAGACCATTTTCTTGAGTAATAAAATTTTGGAGAAGCTTTGGAGGACAACAAGAAGAGTAAAGCATATGCTTATTGTTCTTATGCATGGGAGGTAACCTTGTTTTGATGTTTTTTAAATACTTGCAACACTAGATCTTAGGTAAAGTGTTATCTAAGTAGGCTTAATAGAGTGTATGCCTATTGGTTTATATATCTTGATGTTTGGGTTAAATA
>SNQJ01S0200285.1:0-17244 GCA_010110895.2 Picea sitchensis | reverse complement strand
CATCTGTTCAGTTTAATTTCTATTCTTTTGCTTGGTGCATTTAGCCTCTCTTGGCTATAGATTGCAGCCAAAATTCTCTTCTCGATCAAGGTCAAGGTGCTCGGAGGGTGGCTTAAGGCCTGTGGTTGGGTGACGAGGGTATCATCAATGGTTAAACGAGCACAATCATCTATATTCTAACAATAGCATTGTTAGCTCTTTATTTACTTGACTCCATAACCCAATAGCTAAAGGCACTAGTATAATTGCATTGGAGAAATAAAATCTTGCATTGGTTAATGTGAAATTTTGTGATTGGGAGGTTGTCTAATGGGAATCAATACTTTGCTCTATGTGCTTTGTTGAGCCACTAGTATTTCTTGCAGCTGTTACAAATCTTCTTCTACAGCCATGAGGGCTGCAAAAACCCTAACACTTTTTCATTCATAACTTGCTTTTCAACCGTAAAAAATTGCTAAGAGTTTGCCATGTTAATCTACTTAGCCTAGCGCAACTTTTGGGTGGATTGTTTATGAGTTTTGGTGGTTGGATTTACTGCTGTAACAACTTGTTTGCTACAGCCATAAGCCTGCAAAATATCTCTTCCAACACTTTTAATTACAACCTTGTTTCATTGCTAAAGTCTCGTGCTTTCATTCTTGAGTATCACTAATGTTTATCTAACTTATCTCTTGCATCATTTGTTGGACTTTTAGCAATTGTTTAGCAGCTTTTACTACTTATCTTTTGGTTGATATACATTGTTGTTTACAACTGCAATTAGGGACAACAAGCTTAACTTGCTAGTCCACCTAACATTATACACATATGCTCGGCTTGTTCTTATGTCTCGGGTATGTACAACATTCTTTGCAGGTGTTCTTGTCTCTTGGCAACCATTGGCTACCACCAAGACTCTTTCCCAAGCCTTTCCACATCTTCTATCTTGACCTATAGGGGGACTTTCCTTCATCTCTTCACTTTCCACCTCATTCCCCCCAGGGTCACCGAGATTCCCCCCTTGAGGTGATTCTATAATCTTTAAAGTGATGGGAATACTTGCCTAAGATGACAGTGGGTAGGTGTTCTCAAAGTTGTCGCCATTTGGTGGTTGGGTCGGGCTTTGGCCAACCTACAACTTGTGCGATAACATGCCACTTCGGTACCAAACCGGCCCTACTCGGTTGAGTAGATACATGACCCTCCCATGCGGATTGAAACTTAAAAAATTCAATTTTTTTAATAAAAAAATAAGAAAACCTAATCTCTAAACCTTAGAAAATTGCTATAAAGAGACCCCCCACCTCTCTATTTTCCTCACACCTCTCTCATTGAACATTTGTGAGCATTTGGAGTTTTGAAGCAACGCTGAAATTTTGAAGAGTAGTGTGAGGCTTGAGCTTGGAGCTGGTTTGGCAATTGTTTGTAGTGGATTTGACATCTTAGTGAGGAGGCTATAACCCATCAATAATTTGTACTATGTATTATGTAGTAGGCGAGTAACTTGTACTATGTAGCATGCTTTTTGGACTCTAGAGGCCATTTAGAGCCTCATTGATTATGTATTTTGTTGCTTATATGTATTGCACTAAGTGCCATTTTGATATATTCACCCTTACATGGTATATAGATGAGCAAACTTTGCATATTTTGTCTCTAATGGTTTGGAATCTTTAAAATAATTTTTTTCATTAGAATTTAATTATTCTATGTATTTTTTTGTAAACTGAGTCATTGGAATCAGATTAGTTCGAGTCAATCCGCATCCGAGTTGATCCTCAATCATTTTAGAGTCCAAGTCCGAGTTTTAAAAAATTCGGTGCACTCTCCAAGCCTGATCCTCCTTGATCGTAGGCCCCTCCTCCAAGATGGTGCACTCTCCAACAAGCTGTCAGCCCAACGCTTCGTCTTCCATGGTGGTTTGTTGTCCAAGTATCCTTGTGCAAGGTGTTCCTTCTCTAGCTATGTGCCACATGTCCTAATGCTCCTCAACATGTGTGTTTGGGTCCGCAACAAACCTCCATGAAGTATGCTCCTGAACTCAAGTGTCCAACCTCCAGGGTGTATGTCATATGGCCCCATGCTCTTAGGGCTAAGTGCCATTCTCCAATTGCATAGCACTCCTCCTCCTAGGTAGGTATCTATTTTAATTTGTTAGGATATTTAGACGCTTAGGAGTTAGTTAAGATCAACTTGGTCCAATGTGTCTTTAGGTAAAGTGTGCTTCTTTAAGTATGCATTTGTAGTTATGTAATTCGATGGCCATTATATGTTCTAGACGTAAAGTGATTTGACGGTTCATCTTCTCCTTGATACTAACACGATCTTGATCCACGGTTTACCACTTGATTGGTCTATGATCTGTATTTAAAGAGTATAGAGGGTCCTTTGCAGATGATTGATTGTGAGAAACTCGTGTACATTTTTTTCCTTTTGCATTAATATATTGCCTCAAGTTGCCATGTTGGTTGGGGCCATGGATTGTTTCCCTCTTTGAGGGTTTTAACCGTGTAATATACTGGTGTATTGAGATTTGATTTGTTTGTGTGAGCAATTGCTTAAGTTGTTCGATCTGTGTGGAAATACCCCGTTTTTCAAACATAATCAAGCAACCAACTCCCTCATTGTGTGCACCCAACGGGTTTGTCATCATGCCAATTAGGAGAACAACCTTTTAGGTAAGTGCACCGCGCTAACACTCTAACCAAGGTCAAGCATCCAACCAAATTGAGCCATCCATATGTCCATCAAGCATCTTCAAGGGACTAGTAAACCTAGCGCTCTCGTAACTAGGTGAAAACACTTTTGGAGTCACCCCAAAAGCTAACACCTTCATCCATTAAACAAGTTTGAGTTATTATCTATAAGAATCACATCACGATATATGATAGTATATCACTCGAGTCCTTGTTTTTTGTCTACAAATTTGAATTGGAAGAACTTATTTGAAATCCATTATTATCTTAACTCATATGAAGCTTTCTCTAATCTACAAACAATGTGTCCTCCTTTCTTTGCACTGAGAGAAGCTAGGTAGTGTTACAACTTGGGGTGGAAGAGATGTGTTACATGTGTAATGCTAATACACTCAAATACAAAAGAAGGTTTTTTCCTGATTTGGCTTCTAACTAATTGCTGCATACTAGTGAGTGTTGAATTTTAATGCTTAGCTCATGCACATGTGGTTTGTTTTAATTTAGCATGTACTTGAACCATAAATAATGCAACAATACCATACACAAGTGTTGCAGTAACCAAGATCACAAGAAGAATAACCATGCACAAGAACACAAGAGTTTATCCTAGGAAAACCCTTCTTAATCAAGGGAAAAACCCAACAATCCTTTGTTATAGAGTCAAGAGAAGATCCTCCACACACCACCAAACCCTAGCACACAAGAGGGTGCTTACTTGACCTAGAAACTTGCGCCCAAGAGAGATGCACACTTCAGCCGTACAAGTGTTGCTGAAATTATGAGATGACAAGTGRAGTGAGTGAGATCCACAATGGGGATCTCCTCCTATTTATACAAGACCYGACACAACAATAGGYGTGTCTATTRGCACAATAGGGCCRACCTCTTTAACTGAATAATACAATTAATCTTTGAYACAATATTAATTATCTTTACATGGTGGGGCCGACTTGTACCCTTTACAACACAAATTAGGGTTACAACAAATCTTACTCTCAGACAATATAGCAAGGGATCCACACATCCTCTAGTGCTCAGCCACCAGGGACACGTCCACCTGTGCTCACCCACAGGGACGTCACACTCAACAGATTAACTCAATAGAGTCCACAGGAGTACCATCTGGAGAACCATCTCAAGCCGACTCAACTAAGTCCATAGGAGTACAAGGCAGGAGACCATCTCAAGCCGACTCAACTCAGTCCAGAGGAGTACAAGGCAGGAGASCTTCTCAAGTCATCTCAACTCAGTCYAGAGTAGACAAGAGACCACACGTCATCACAACTCAGTCCAGASTCTGATGCACACCCATCACATGGGTACACCCAACAGATGGGCTCTCTCACACATCATCTCAACTCAGTCCAGAGGAGAACGACCTGGATAATGTCACACGATGCTGCAATCATCAACAATGAGACATTCAATAGTTTTTGATACAAGTTAATTAGCTTTTGTGTTATTCCTGATGTATGACTTGTTGCTTTTTCCTCAGGATTCACCCATCTATCTAAATTTTTTCGTCAATCATGTCAAATATTGCAGTAGTGTCCATCAGTAAAAGGATATCCATGAAGAGACCTTAATAAGAATCAAGAAATTAGCTTAATTAGTAAATTAAGTCTGAAAATAGGAATTCAAGCTATAAAATTATCCAATCCTGCTGGAAAAATGGCTCTGATACTGATATGTTATGTACCAAGCTGATTTTCAAATATACACTTATACATGCATATGCATATATGCATTTGCCACACACACATACAGACATACATACATGTGTTTGTAGTCATTTTTTAATTTCCTACAAACGATTAAAGTTCTAATTTAAAAATTAGAGATGATTTGGATACTTCAATCATTTTTGAGGTTTAGGTAACATACTCTAGAACCAGTTCTTTCAATTGGTGTTATAAGCTCCACATGATTATTATGTGAACTGGAGCTGAAAATGTCTCTTAACTTTCCATTTGGGTCGTTTAAAGTAATATTCTTGCAATAACATAACCCTTGGTCGAAGCATAGCTAATACATAATCCATTTGTCAGCTTTTTGGCCAAATCCAGGTTGCAATAATTAGCTTATAGATGCCGCCAAAAATGGGTAAGAACTGGTTCATGGGTTTCAATCCATCTTTTTCTTTTTGGAAAATACGTCTTATATTTACAAAAAACAGTACAAAAGGTGGAAGGGTATGTTCAATGAACATCATAACCTCTTCCTGAAAGCTACTAAAACTGAATTAAAATCGGAATTCTCTGTTGTATCCAAAGAGTGGGCATCTTTGATCAACAAAGCGTCCGTAGCCAAGAGCTGATGGCATACCTCATCCCTCCACATAGAACAAAAGTTAGACAAAGAACTGTTCTCATGATCATTATCAAAAACAGTCTTACACCTGTTTTTCCAAAGGATAAATAAGGCCGAGATCTGCAGGCAGTGACATATCCCAGAGAATGCAGTATGAACCAGAGAGCGGCTATCTCCAAACAAGGAAGAATGCTATCGTATACTGCTTGAAAGAAACATTGTATAGAAGCAAAAGAAGTAGCTCTGAAGATGGACATAGGTTAAAAGGTTCTAAAAGTAACAGCTGTTAGTGGTTTAGCCTCTTGATGGACAAAATGGAGTCAATATCAGAGAAGATTTTTCAAAAAATTATTTCCTTCGATGTTATTAAAAATAGTTTTCCTCTCATTTTCGGAAATATGTTGTAGACTATTTAATCAATGATGGCCATGGCAATGTTGATGCCATCGAGTAAAAATATCTTTGATAAGAAAAAGTTCTTGGCTGCTTTTTTTCCTTAATTCTCTTCACCAATCTTATGTCCAGTTACTAATTTTTTTGATTCTATTTTCTCTTGCAATATAGGAGTATGGCGACCAAATACTCACCATTGCCATGGAAAGGCTATTTTGATAATGAAGAGGACATCAACATTCCGGAATCCAACAGTGTAAGGCATTGCACTATTATGCCTGCTTGCAAGTATTAAGTTCGACTTGTTGATTTTGGTCTGGACACACTATGTATCGATTCTCTGCTTGGGTAGCCCTAAAATTCTGAAGTCATGCATTGACATCTATACATATGGATACAAATTTAAGAAAATCCTAACAAACACCTGAGAAAATTCCTAACAAACACCTCTACCGAAGTCTTGATAAGTTATAAGATATTCTATAACGAAGCAAAGCTTCTGTCAGACTCTTGAAATTGATACAAGTGAATAATGTTTCTTACAGTGACATTTGAACAGGGTATGGCCACTTTCACATCTTGTGGAAAGTCTTTCTGTTATTATCCATGGTACTCCACCTTATGTTTAAGGTTGTAATAATTTGGGTACATAGCATCTTATTTCAGTGCCAAAGACAATAATTGATGAAAAATTGACCTACCACTTTCCATCGAATAATTCTCAATTTTCCTTCTCTAAATAAAGTATATAGTGAAGAGTCTTAAAAAATGACAATCTATAAGCACACTTTTGCTTATGGGATCAAACTGACATTGTTAAATAATAATCTTAACGTAGAACTAGGTCTGTATTATCCATGTGGTTACAAAAGACAGTCTGGACTCCGGATTATGCAATAGCTATTGTTTCCAATGTTTAAATAGTCGTTCTTTTTTTCCTCCATTGTCTTTTTATTGGGTTTAGCTTTTGCAATGGCCATATGTCTTATTTTTACAGCTCAAGGATTTACATTGTTTGGTTCATGTTAAATGAAGTACATACCTATATTTGGAAGTATTTTCTTACAGGTTAAGGTATTGATCCACAGTTAGGCGTTGGCTTCCATGTCCAAGCTACTATTTGCTTAGATGTGAGGTGGACAAACTACGGTTTGGCCACTAATTTTGGTTTACAATGCTGAATCCCAAGAAACCATGGTTAAATAATGCTGACATGGTTGGAACTTGAAACCATAATTGCAACTTATGACACTCTAGACCCATTATAATTAATGGGGCTGTTGTATAAACAAAGAACACTATTGATCCAAGGAGTCCCTTTGAGAACCTAGAGTTTGATGCAAAAAACATAGCTGACTAATAACTTATACACAAATGAAAAACTGTACAGGTTTGTGATTAGGACAATAAATTAAAAAAGAGGCGAGAGAGGAGAAAATTTAAGCAAGAGTTTGAATCTTGTTGAGATTCACAAGTGTTAGCAAGAGAATCAAATATAACCATAACCAACTCAAATTCTGCAATGAAGAATGAGATAAACAGCATTAGGGCAGCCAAGAGAGTTGTATCCCTAGAGAGAGAAACAAACCCTAGTG
The DNA here is from genome assembly GCA_010110895.2 of Picea sitchensis. Taxonomy (NCBI): domain Eukaryota; kingdom Viridiplantae; phylum Streptophyta; class Pinopsida; order Pinales; family Pinaceae; genus Picea; species Picea sitchensis. The sequence goes on along the minus strand of SNQJ01S0200285.1, from coordinate 10,271 downwards.
CAAGTGTGCTAGAGAGACAGATAACTTAACACAAGATAGATCAAACCAAGAACAAGAGAGAAAAATGCTTTATGGTGCCCTTAGGCCAAATCAYTTTTATAAGAATGAATGAATGATCATAATGTATGAAAATACAAATAAGAATTGTGTATTTATACACAACTTAGGATGGAGGGCGCTTTCCCTAAGARGGGTTATTGAACCTACATTGAGTTGACTAGGCCGGCCTTAAGAAAACCTAGAAATACATTATAATATTACAAATAATGTAGGACGTGGATAAATGTGAAGATTACACCCTTAATTCTACCATCTGCCCTTAATCTAAAAAGGGGGCTACAGAGAGAAGACATTACATAACATCCCCCTTTAATGGAAATTCTTCAACACCAATATGACTCCACAAGCTAGTGAAGGTTGCCTCGGGCAAAGATTTGGTGAAGATGTTGGTAAGTTGAATGACTAAAGGGACAAAGATTGGTATTAGTTGTCCCTGAGAATGGAGGTACTGAATATAGTGCATATAAATATCAACGTGCTTTGTCTTTTGATGATTCAAAGAATTGCAAGTATGCAGAATAGTGTTTTGGTTGGTACAAGATAGAGTGGTTTGAGTTTCGTGAGGAAGGCCCAACTAGTTAAGAATCATCCACATCCAAGCATGGTGCTTACTGATGACAACAACGCTAGCATTTTCAGCTTTTGCGGAAGAGAGACACCACAGCATGTTGCTGCTTGGAACACCAAGAAACTGGTTTAGGACCAAGAGTGAATGAGTACATTGAAGTGGATCACCTCCTATCAAGATCACTAGCCCAATCAACATTAGAAAAAACTATGAAGAAGGGTGGAAGCCCCTGCTAAATAGTGGATGTCAATGTGAGTGGTGCCTTTGAGATAACACAAAATGCATTTGACAACTTGCTAGTGACTATTGCAAGGCTCCTTCATATATCTGGAGCACATGCTGATAACAAAGACAATGTCTGGACGAGTATGAGTAAGGTAGAGTAGATTGCATATTGCAAATCGATAGATAGTAGCATCAAATAATGGAGAAGGACAATTTGCTTGAAATTTCATCCTAGAAGAAAGAGAAGTGTGGACAAGCTTACAATCCTCCATTCTGGAGTGTTGTAGAAGATCCCATAGTATATCGAGGTAGAGAGAGAGATATCCTAGAGGAAGATCGAGTACTCTTGAGCCTGAGAAAGTAGTGGAGTAGGCTCAAATTAGTCCTCTCAAAAGACTCCTATTGTTGTAGCTTCAGTGCTTCAATCATGGATGGTGAATGACCAAGGATGAYGAGGTCATCAACATAAAACACAACAATGAGTTTYTGACTGTCCTGATGACAAATATAGATACTATGCTCAACCTCGCAGTGAAAGAAGTCACAATTGAGAAAGAATGTGTGGATTTTCTCATACCAAGCYCAAGGTTCATGCCTAAGCCCATATAGACACWTCTTGAGCTTGCAAAYCAATGGTGTAGGCCTCTTTTGAACAAATCCTATTGGTTGTTGCATRTGAATTTCYTCTTGAGGTCTACATGAAGAAAGGCAGTTTTGGCATCCATTTGATGAACTTCTCAATTGAATGAAGTAGCAATAGATAGTATGATTTGAATTGAGTCCATTTTAGCAACCAGAGTAAAAGTTTCATTGTAGTCAACACCATCCTTCTATGAAAATCCCTTAGCAACACGTTGAGTTTTATGCTTTTCAATTAGTCCATCAACACCAAACTTGGTTTTGTAGACTGATTTACAACCAACAATATTCTTACCCTTGGCTAAGGGAACCATTAGCCAAGTTTGATTCCCGATCAGGGCATCATACTCAGTAGACATGGCTCCCTTCCATTTAGGAGATTCTTTGGCTTGATAATAAGTAGTGGGATCTTTGTCATCATCCACCTTGGTGAGGAAGGCCTATGGAGCAGGAGGTTTTTGAAGAGGTTGTAATGCTCCTTTGGGCAGCGGAAAATTGATAGAGTTCTCAAGAGTGGATATGGCCCACTTAGGCATAGGACTTGACCTAGTTGGAGAATGAGGAGTTGGAGTAGAAAAATTGGGTGAGAGGTCGTCTTCAACATTATGGAGTTGTTCAACTACTGGACGAGGAATGTCAGCTGGAGTGTTCTATATAGAAGAAGAGATTTCTTCAAGAGGAGATGCGAAGTCATGAATAAGGTCCTTGTTATCATTATTTGTTAACCAAGTCACTGTTGAAGGAGTGCTTGAGGAAACACACTTATAAGAGTGTGATCATCATATGGAGGTGAAGGAGTGAGATCCACTGAAACATGCTAAGAATCATTTATAGGTGAATCATTTGTAAGAAGCAGTGGAAAAGATCCCAACAGAGCATGAGTACAAACTTCTTCAAAGAATTCATCTCTATTTTCAATCACTTTGCGAGGAAGGATAGTACAAACAATATGCTTTTCGTATCGAGGAAGGAGGAGGCTTCCATAACTTGTACATATGGTCGGAGCTATCGCGATAACCCGAGGCAACCACTTTGAAACCATCGTGCATGTCCTTTATAATCCATCGATTTGCTAAAATTCCACCTTTTTGTTGGTGTGCGTGATGCGGTGAATAGAAAGAAGATTGTCCGAACTCCTAGAACATGAAGGACTTCTCCAACTTTGCGGCGTCAATGATGACATCTCCACATCCCGAAATTGGTAGGGTTGAGTTATTATCAATGATCAGTTTCTCTCCACTATGTTGCTGTTAGTTATCAGAGATGGAGTGTTGATGTTTGGTCTTATGTTTGGTAGCTCCATAGTCAATGATCCATTCTTGAGAAGTGGAGGATGACCAATATGCAGAGTACACGGTAAGATGTGCACTGTAAGATGAGTCCATTAGATTCAATTTTCCTCTATAGACAGAAGAAAAGAAAGGTACCAACATTTACCAAAATGTGATGTTCTATTGCAACATAACAAAAATAAGAAGGGAGCTTTGGTCCTTTAAGGAGGATAAAAATCCCTAAAAGGAGGCGCTTGTCTTAAAAGAGGCTCAAAATCCTAGTAAAAGCTGTAGTAAATCCCTAAGAAAGGAGGCGTTGGCCTTGAGGGAGGCTTCTAAACCAAAAAAAAATGATTTTTAATGATCCATGAAACCCTAGCTATGTAGTTGCAAAGAAGCTTGAGTGATGCCACTAGCCAAAAGTATTTTTGGATCGATTGCTGAATTGAGTGGGGGAGGTGTACCCCTGCTTTTCTACCATGTTGAGATTCACGAGTGTTAGCAAGAGCATAAAACTGAACCAAAACCATCCCAAATTTTTCAATGAACAAAGAGATAATTATAAACAACACCAAGGCTGCCAAGAGAGACGTAGCTCTAGAGAGAGAAACAAACCCTAGCACAGGTGTGGTAGAGAGAAATAACCCAAGCACAAGCTAGAAAAATTAAGAACAAGAGAGCACAATGCTTTATGGTGCCTTTAGGAAAAATCACTTGTTTAAGAATGACTGAATTGTTAACACTCAAAACCATCCGGTGAAAATGTAACTAGGGAAGGTGCCAATGTTACCTCGCACAATCCCTCGACACTTTTTGCTAGTGCAATCTGGAGATGAAATATAAACATGGGAGACAATATAATCTTCCAACTGCGAGAATAATTTGCTGTAATATAAAAATCAGACCTGAAAGCTGTGTGAAATAAATCCGGCCAAAAAACTATGATGCAGATTTACAACTAAATAATTAATTGCGCCTTGGTAACAGTGCAAATCTGCTGTAAAAACACTTAAAGATGCTCTTAAAAAGTGCAAATCTGCATGTAAAAGAACCATAAACAGCAAGCTTATAGTCTGAAATTAATATATGTGACCATAGTGCCTTGAATTCCTTGGGTGATTGAGTAGAAAATGAAGTAAGTGGGAGTAATTCCCAATGTCAATTGATTAAGAAAATTCAAGTAAAGTAAGCAAACACATCAAACAACTAAGATGTAGTTGCCAAATAAGATGGTATCTTTATTCCAAAGGCGCACTGCGCAAGTGCTGCAAAGTTTGGATATATTGGCTTCAACTCCAAAGCATCAAACCCTGCTTCCAAAGCACCTTCTCTCACCAAGTCCAAGGATGGAATTGCATGAACATGATGAGACACATGGGACTATTCTAGCACATATCCCCAGTAGTACCCCTTTTCCTTGGGCGGTGACAACATGGGACTAGGGCATAGAAGCTAACCACCAAGGTGAAACAAGGCAACTGACACAATTTCCCAAACCCGTGATCCATTATCCAACATCAACCAAAGATCCTCATCTACATGCCTGACAAATTAAGCACATCACTTTATATAAAAGGACTAACATACGTCATGGTGACGATGGCTTACCATCTCCCATACTTTGGGATGCTTGGATGTGATGAGCCTTGGTTGACCTGTAGCTATAAAGTTGAATGAGGGGGGCTGCTGGGCTGCCATCTGTGGACACGCTGATCATCCCATTGTGAGGATCATGTTCTCCATTGTGGGCCACGAGACATGATCTCCTCTAGTTACCCCTAGGCATGGGGGGTAACAGGATTGATCTAGTGTTGAAGTATTTTGCGGTGCTTATCTAATTAAACTTGCCTAGACTAGCAGTGGAAGATTTAAGATATTTGTAGGTGTATTTCTGAATATTTTAGTTCAACGTTAAGGCTGAAAATTCTATGTGATAAATCTTTAGTGAGGTGAAATATCTGAATTGGGTAAAGTACAGATTTCAGGATGAAGATTGCCTTGTTCATGAAATTTCCTACATGGTATTTGAGCTTGTTTAGTTGAGGTTGCTCTCTTGTTGAAAGAGAGTTGGATATTTTAGTGGAATGAAACCCTAGCTTCAGTAGTTGAAGTTGATCCGTGCTTGGGATTGTATCCTAGAAGGTTTTGTTGGGTTGATGCCCTAATTGCTCCAAGGATTGGAGTGGTGATTTCACCCTGGATAGGTCACTGATCTACTTGATTTGTTGGTTGATTTGTTATTTGAGGCGTGCTTCAGGATGAGTATGAATATTTCTCATTAGATGCACTTGAGAAATAAGCTCTCAGCCATTTGCATGAGTGACTCAAATTCTATGGCTAGTTACTTGATGAAGATCACACAATTGAGAGATTAGTTGGCTACCATAGGGGCGAAGGTTGAAGATGATGAGTTAGTATGCTTTGGTTTGAATGGGGTTTTTCCATCTTGGAAACCCTTTATCCAGAGTATTTGTGCTTGTGAGAATATGCCTTCATTTGGAAAGCTTTGGGATGACTTTGTGTAAGAAGAGACAAGGTTAGAGTCTAGTTTAGCCAAGGAAGGTGAAATAGATGACCTTGCCCTCATCAGGAGGATGAGGAAGGAGGTAAGAAAGGAGGACCCAGGAATGATAAGAAAGATGAGTCTTCAAATTGAGGTAAGAAGGATTTAAGTCATGTAAAATGTTTCAAGTGTCATCATAATGGACATTATGCCAACGAATGTCTAGAAAAGTACAAAGGGAAGGCAAATTAGTAGAAATAGATTGCAGGGAATGCATAAATTGTGATTGAAGTGGATGGGTTAACATCCAAACTTGAGACTGCCATCTCCATGGTATGTTTTCCTTCAACCAACATTGTGTTCGGGGTTGGTTGGTATGTGGATAGTGGTGCATTGAGACATATGACATATGATAGGAAAATATTCAGCAGGTTTCAAGAGCAAGAGGGAGGAATGGGAGTGGAGTTGGGCAATGATGCTACTTATCTTGTGAAGGGATTGGGTTCCATATCTTTTTGGATGCCTTTAGGCAATGTTCTTGAGTTGAATGATGTTCTGTTTGTTCTTGGTTTGACGAAGAACCTTCTTTTAGTTTCTTGCATGACAAAAGTTGCATCGTATAATTGCATTTGAAGATCAACAATGTGCAACTAGAGATTGTTGTGTAGCAAGTTCAAGGACTTTGGCTAGAGATGTGTGGGAAGGTGGCCTTTATAGGCTACTTATTGATCACGTGGCGACATTGCATGATAGCGGGAAGCTGGGTGAGCCTTCTCCTTTTGACAAAGCATATCCAGAGAAGGAATGGTGGTATGCCATGCCAGAGGAGGATAAATTGATCCCCAAAAATGATGGTTGGGAGACAGTTCCACACCATTTGGTTGGATTAGTGATTGATTCCAAGATTGCAACAGACTTGGATTTGCAGGTTGCAGGTACAAACGAGGTAAAAGGGAGAAGGGGTGTTGGAGAAAAAACTTTCCTCACAAAGAGTGAATATTAACTTTTGGTTGCTCCAAAAGTGTTTTACCCTAGCTAGGGGAGCACTTCTGGTCCTCTATCCCCTTTGTTGTATTTTGGCTAACTTACAGTTGTTAATTTTCAATTCCCAACGCCTAGATAATTATCACCTTGTGTTTTTTCTTGCTGAAAAGTAAATTACAACACACAAAATAAAATATACTGGCTCGAAATAAATAAAACAATGGAAGCAAACATGAAACCAAATTACACACATACATAGCAAATATTCCCCTTCAAATCAACTCTTCATTCAAATAACTTCCAAGCTTACAAGGGTCTTCCAAACTGGGAAAACAACCCACTGAGAATAGAAACAAAAACTTATAGCAAAACTCCTGCAACCCAACAACTATATCGTTGTTGTTCGGCTCCATAACTGTGTCATGTATGATTTGTACGCGCCTTGTACAACCTGTACAACGCGTATGTATGCTCCCCCGAAAACTAGTCCTGCGCATATGTACGAGCCTTGTTACACTAGTCCGACGCGTATGTATGCGCCCTTCTGCACTAGTCTGGCGGGTATGTACGCACCTATGTCTTCTGTATTGTGCATACGACACTGCTTCGGCTCTGTACGACTCGATCTACGGCTGTACTTGCTGTTGCTTTGCTGCCTAGATTTGTCCTTGCTACTAGATTTATCTGTTGCTATTTCTTCCTTCTTTAGACCGATCAAATCTCTAGGTGAAAGTCCTTCTTCACCCTTGCTAAGATCTCCTTGAGCAAAAGTCCTTTGCTCTCTCCATGAGTCACTGACTCCAATAGATGTATTGTTGGTTTGCATCTCTCCCCATCACCTACTGTTGCTTTTCTAATCTTGAGTTGAATCCTAACCCTAATCTCTTAAATGATCAATGGTTGAGATTAGATCTCACCTCACTTGGGATCAATGGCTAAGATTATTTTATTTCACTAATGCTAATAACTTTATCATTTCATTAAATTAAACTCACTTTAATTAATAAAAGCACTTTACTTCAATAATTCCCTTAATTAAAGTAAATTACTAAGGTAGAAGGATTTGGACGACTTCCACACGTCTAGACACTTAGACCTGTTTGAACAAACATCAACACTCCCTCTTAACGATGAAGGTATTCTGCACCATTCCAAGTTTTTCCTCGAAAAATACAAACCTCCCTTTGACCAAGGGTTTGGTTAGAATGTCTGCAACCTGCTCATCTGTGGAGACATACTAAAGCTTAATTGTTCCCTTCTAGATTCTATCTCGGATGAAGTGATAGCTGATTTCAATATGCTTGGACCTGTCATGGAATACTGGATTCTTAGAGAGTTAGATACAACTTTGATTATCACAGTATATCACTGTGGGCTCCAGCTTTTGATTAAATAATTCTGTAAGCAATTTGCGAAGCCAAACTGCTTCACAACTAGCTATACTCGCTGCCATATACTCTGTCTTTGCTAAAGTGAGTGCTACGAAAGTTTGCTTCTTGTTGAACCATGATATCACTGCTGATCCCAAGCTAAAGCAACACCCTGAGGTGCTCTTCCTATCTGCTGCACTCCCTGCCCAATTTGAGTCTGTATATCCATGTAGCCTCTCTCCATCACCTCCAAGATACCTCAAACCAAACTCCATAGTTCCCTCAAGTACCTGAGCACATGCTTCGCTACTACCCAATGCACTTGCCTTAGCTCCACCTTCAATTGGCTCAAGGCATTCACAATAAAAAATATATCTGGTTTGGTGTTGACCAAATACATCAAAGAATCTATGAATTGTCTTTATAACCTGGGGTCCACCAAATCTGAATCTGAAGTGACAATCTTCTTCAGATTGGTAACCATAGGTGTAGCCATCGGTCTACAGTCCTCCATCTTGAATCTCCTCAGGATCTCCATTGTGTACTTCCCTTGACCAAGGAATATCTCACCCGATCTTTGCCATACCTCTAACCCCAAGAAGTAATGAATCAAGCCAATGTCCTTCATCTTGAACTCTGTAGCCAAATTTGCTTTGCACCCTGCTATAAGCTCCTCTGTACCTGTGAGAAACAAATCATCTACATACAACACCAAGATGAGCGGATCATCCCTGACAAGTATGAACTTTGAAGTACAAGTTAGGATCTGCCTCACTCTTGTGAAGCCCATACTCTGCAAGTATCCGTCAATCTTGGAATACCATGCTCTGGGTGCCTTCTTGAGTCCGTACAATGCTTTCTTAAGCCTGCACACATGAGACTCCCTCTCATTTACCTCAAAGCCCTAAGGTTTCTCTATATATACTTCCTCCTCAATGATCTCGTTGAGGAATTTTGTCTTCATGTCCATCTGGTGAATCTTACACCCCATGATTGAGGCAATAGATATAACAACTTTAATGGAAGCATATTTGGCGATTGGAGCAAATGTCTCCTTGTAATCCACTCCCTCTTTATGAGAGAACCCTCTCGCCACATTCCTGGCCTTGAATTTCTCAATGTTGCCATTTGCAACATGCTTGATCTTGAAGATCCACTTGGAACTCATCACCGACTTCTCCTCCAATCTTGAAACTTCCTCAGAGGCCTGGTCTCCCTGACAGTGCTCCTAGGAGCCTCAACATGTTTCTAAGCATCCCTCAATATTTGTGTCAACCATTGAGGTCTCTTGACAGATCTAGGAGGGGATGTTGACTCCTCACTTGAAGGTTGGCTTCCTAAGCTGGAAGCTGTTGAGCGTAGCTCATCCTTCGAAGCCTTCTGCTCCTCATCCTTTGTTACTGATGGTAGCTCCCGAGACTTCCTAGATGCCAAGTTCTCCTCGAACTTCATATCTCGACTCACAACTATCTTCCTCTGCACTGGTATGAAGATCCTATAAGTGTTTGAGGTCTCGCCGTATCCCACAAATATGCCCTTCTGTCCTGAAGGTTCCAACTTCGTCCTCTTCTCCACAGGCACATGGATGTATACTGGACAACCAAAGGTCCTCAAATTTCCCATCTCTTGTTTCACTCTTGTGAATGCTTCCTCAAGAGTCTTGTCCCTGAATATCCTGTGAGGACTCCTGTTCTGCACATACACTGTCGTGTTACATGCCTCTACCCAAACACACATGGGGAGATCCTGGTCATGTATCATAGCCCTGGAAGAACCGATGATGGACTAGTTCTTTCTTTCCGCAACCCCTTTCTGTTGAGGGTTGTACGAGACTTTCAACTCCCTCTTGATCCCTGCTTCCTTGCATAAATCCTTGAAGTCATTTGAGGTGTACTCTCCCCCATTATCTGACCTCAAGACCTTGATCTTCTTCCCTGTCTGGTTCTCCACCTGGGCCTTGAACTCTCAGAACCGACTGAAGACTTCATCCTTTGTCTTCATAAAGAAGATCCAGGTTTTCCTGGAAAAGTCATCAATGAATGTAGTATGACGCTCCTTGCACTGATATTATTGACATCGATCCACATACATCTTGAATGAATAAGATCCAACATCCCCTTGGACCTACTCTTGCTGCTTGGAAAAACAACCTTGTCATTCTTGCCAAGTGCACACCCTCTACACACGCCCTACTGCTCAACACTAAAATCTGGAAGACCAATGACAATCTCCCTCAGAATCGAAAATGCCTTGTAATGCAGGTGTCCCATCCTCCCGTGCCATAACTCACACAGGTTTTCACTGTCTTGTACCAAGGCATGAATAGGCTTGCCTCGCAACCTGTATAAATTTCCCTCTCTAATCCCAATGCTCACTGTTTTGTCAGGGATAGCTCCCTCTAGACATATGAGTACTTGCCCTCTTTGAAATATAACGACAAAACCCCTGTCCTCCATAACTGAGAGTGAGAGCAAGTTCTTCCTTATATAGCACATCTTGGGCCTTGAACGAAGTACCCGACTCAAGCTAGAACAACATAGTTCCCTCGCCCTTCACTGCATACTTGGCATTGTTATCGCACAGTTTGTAGCTAGGTCAAATGGCTAGAAGGTATAGGCCAAACTGGTGTAACATGAACCTTCCCCACCCAA
>SNQJ01S0200282.1:0-17089 GCA_010110895.2 Picea sitchensis | reverse complement strand
AAACAACGAAATCCAAAAACAAGCCCTCGATATGTGTTCTCCACTACGATTGGTCCAGCTTTGGAGGGGTTATCTCCGCTACCTTTCCGCACGCGACCTCGTGTTTATCCCCTGTGTTAAAGGGGGGTCCTAGATAAATTCCATGAAACTGGACTTAGACACTCCCTATCGCAGACTCCAATTTTTGGTTTTGAATGGCCTTGGAGAGTTTCCTCTCCAACCTAATCCAAGGCCCTAGTCCTGAACTAGTTTGTGAACCCTACAAACAAAAATTCTAATGGATTTTAAATTAGCGTTGCTTTTATGGGTTTTCTTACGTCACGGGGTATGAAGGTGAAACTGATGATGTGTAAAGATGAAAGAAAAAATGAATGAAAAAAGCTGGAAACAAAAAGACTTTTACTAAATGCAAAATCTCAACAACTTTTCACAAAGAAAGATTTCTTTTTCTTTTCAATTTTTCTAAGATTTTATGAAGAAATCATAAAGGAATTTCGCTCGACTACAAGCTACTTATGCTCTAAATGTACTGCAAAAACTTACGAAACAAAAGACTTCTCCCTAGCTAATGATGCAGAAACACACTCTTCAAACAAAGAAGAAAATGGAAAAGAGATTTATTTATTTATTTAAGTGTTAATAAAGCAACAAAGGGAAAATACCGACAAGCACAAAACCAAGAAAAACAAATTCTATCTTAAAGAGAAGATCGCAAAGAATCAGAGTAAAGACACACAATGGAAATCAAGAAAACAAAGACTCTTACGCTTGTCTAAAAACCATAAAACAAAATTTTTCTTTTTATATTTTTTGTCAACTGTCAACTGAGAAAAAGCAGGGTAAGGGTAAGAGGACCTAACCTACTGACTATTCAACCCTACACTCAAACACCTGAGAGGAATACTTCTCATCAAAGGAAGGGATGACTGCCCCACCCTGATTAAAAAGTAGCCTGTCAAGCATGCTACTGTCACTAAAACAGCACGCGTGCAAACACGTGCTAAGCTAAAATAGGCAGTGTGTACACGCGGGTTGACCTTGTACATGCCGCATGTATGTATAAATTCTAAGATAAAAATAAAAATAGGCAATCCAGACCAGGAAGAGGCCTCTGGTATTGATAACCAGGGTCTCTTGAAGGCTTGGATGATTTTTCTAATAGAAAAGAAAAAATAATGTAAGGAATAAAAAAGCGAAAAAAGCAATCTGAGATAGGACTATGAACCAGCAAGACTCAGACAGGATTCTAGAAAACCCCTTGAGAATGTATAATTCTGACAGGGAAGAGGTGGACTGCCTCCAAATCTTTTTGAACTCCTACACGCTATTGTTATCCCTACAGCTAGCATTCACACACGGGTTGTAAGAGGATAGGGTGCGGGTACACACGTGGAGGCCTTTTGCAGGCTGCATGTACCTCTGTGTGTCCTAAAAACTTTCGTCAAGCAAAAGTCAGGGAAAAAATGGTACGAAGAACCAGGCTCCCTGCTAGCTCAGACCGAAGAGAAAAAGGACAAGCAAAGAAAAACAGAACACCTATTCTTTAAACTACCCAAAAAATTTAAAGAAATCCAGAAACCCTAAAGAGTAAAATCCCCAGTATGGTCGCCAATTCTGTTGTTGGGAAAAATACCCTATGGACTAGAAAACTAGGGTCAGACTTGCATGCAGATTTTGACCGTAAAGAAATTAATTTTTAACCTACAACCCAAAACTTAAAACCCTCTTTCACAATACATGCATGGAGAATGACTACTAACCTTGTCACTGGCGTTCAATGTAGATCCTCCGTTGCGCTTTGACCACTTGCTTGCACTGTGCCTTCCAAAGATGACCTGCAATCAAGACAAACAATTATGCATGCATGCTACTTCTCTACTTGAGGGTTAGAAATTAAGCATAAATTAACCAAACCATAGATAACTCATGCATTGGGATGGGAAAATTATTCTTTTATTATTTGAAAAATGAATCAACTTACAATCAAAGTCAAGACCGGCCACCGCTCCTTGATCCTAATCCTGGGCTCCTCTTCTTCTGTACTCCAACTGCTTTGCGTTAAATCTCCTTTGGCATGAGGAAAGGCTAAAGGGTTGGGACAATGGATTGCGTAAATGGGCATATTTTCTTTGCTATATTTTTTCCCCCTCCAAATGGTACCCCTACCCCTTCTTTTATAGGCTAAAAGGAGCTAGGGTTTTGGACGAAGCCTTGGCCATGCATGGTCGGGAGTTTTAGTTAACTGACCCATAGCTTTTTGTTCCATCGGCAACTTTTCTTTTTTTGTGATTCTGAAGGTACACGCGGGTTGTAGTGGGCATGCTAGCGTGGACTTTTATATACATGCGGGTTGTAGTGGGCCAGCTAGCATGTACTTTTAAAAATGGAGTTTTTAGAAGAGTTGTTCAGTAGTTTTTGGCAAAGAAGGGATATGAGTTGGCCTGATGCTAGGTAAGCATGTGTGGTGCAATTTAGGGTTATAATAGTGACCAAGCAGGGGATATGCTAGATTATCCTTTGTATGGCCTTCATTCTGTCTTGGTTGGGTTCTTGGGCTATCTCATGGAAGTGGTTTACCAGAGTAGTTTCTATCTCCTTATGTGACTCTCGCTCTATTTTGTCCTGGTCCTTAATCTTCAGGATTTTGTTATGGGTTCTTTTGGCCATGGTTGTTCTATGAAAAAACTTGGTGTTTCGTTTTCCTTCCTTTAGCCATCTGATATGGGACTTTTTCCACCAAAGTGTTTCTTCCTTTTGGCATCAAGATTCCCATTCTTGGGTCATCTGGATCTCTTCCTTTTTCCATTCCTCCATATAGCCCTCTGAAATGTAGGTTTCCTGGAGTTTTTTCATTTTTTCCTCTATGTTGTTTTTCTCTTGGTTTATGTTCCCAAAAGTGTCCTTGTTCCACTCCTTGGGCCTATATTTGATATACTTTAGCTTATTATAGAGTTTGAACATCCTTGTCCCTTTCTCTAGTTTCTCCTCCCGCCACCACTGTTTGATTCTATCCTTGAAAGTCAGGTGTTCAATCCAAAATTTCTCAAATCTAAAGGGTCTATTCTTTGGCGTGGTTTGGAAGCCTGCTTCCATTTGCACTGGCTAGTGATAAGATCCGCCCCATGGGAGGATGTTGCAATATAAGGTTATCCCATACATAATGATTGACTCCAAGACTAGGAATCTATCGAGTCTTGTTGCTACCTGATACTGGTTCATCCGTTTATTGTTCTAGGTGAACTGGACATTATTAGTTTTGAGGTCTGCCATATCCGCTGTGTCTATGAACTTTGAGAAATCTTCTACATCCCTACCCAATCTTCTTGTACCTCCTTTTTTCTCCGCAAGTGATGTGATGATGTTGAATTCACCTGCTAGGATCGATTGTAGGTTTTTGGATCGAGTTTTAAGGTATTCTAAGTCTCATATCATTCCTTTCTTTTCCTCTGACACCTGGGGCCCATACAAATTAGTGCATAGAATCACATCTATGTTTCCAATGATTTGCATGCGAACCGTAAGGGTGTTCCTGGTCACTTCGGTTGCTTTAGGCTCAATACTTGTGGGTTCCACAAGGTGAGAATTCCCCCTTCCATTTGGTGGCCTCTGATATCCACCATCTTGTACTTGCACCATTGTTGTTTACTGATTTCCTCCATTCTGTCTGTATTGCATTTTGTCTCTTGAATAAAATAGAGATCTAGTTGTTCTTGCTTTAGTCTATTCCTAAGGATTCTTTGTTTTCTTAGGTTGTTTAGGCCTCTTATATTCCAGGTTATAACCTTCCTTTAAACATGTGGGGGGGATTTGGGGAAGAGTTTCTTGATCTTACCCAATTTTCTCAGTAATGCTCCAAGCTCTAGTAGTGCTACGCTATTTGATTTCCTACCTTTATTCCTCCGCTTTTTCTTTGGTGAGAGATGTGGTTGTCCCTCACCGGCTTTGACTCCTAGGTTTCCAATCTCCCCATGTGTGCGCTTGAGTCCTCTTTCTTTGGCTTCCTCCCTTAGGAGAAATAGGTACTGAATGCAGTCAAGTTTCTTTGTTGGTACATTGACTACTCCCTGTCTTTTCCATTGCTCCAGTATGTTCAAGAGATCTATCCCTTCCCTTTCCACAAGGTCTCTAAGATAAGGATCTTTTGTGCCTACTTTTCTTGGGATCATTTCCACATCTCCCTCTGCTTCTTGCATGGGGGTTTTCTCATCTCTGATTTCTCCATCCATTGGGGTTGCGCAACTCCCATGTTCCTTCTTGTTACTTGGTTGATCGGTGGGCTCTTTTGTTGCTTGTTCTCTGATTTCTTGATATTTTGCCGAATCCTTTTTTGTTTTCTGCCCCTTTGTTGGTTTTGTCCCATCCTTCCATTTTATTTCGGGTCTCCAAGTTATTTCCTGCTGGGGTTCTGCTCTGCTTTTTGTTTTCTCTTCTTTTGGGGTTCGGTTTTATAAACCCATCCTCATCCTGCTGTGGTTTGGGGTTTTCTGCTTCCTATTTTTTATTAAGGGGGAATTCTCTGATCAGGTGGCCATGTTCATGGCATCTTATGCATCTAAAGGGTATTTTTTTGTAATCTATGTTTTGGATCCATTCCTCATCCCTAAATTCCAGACTTATGGCTCCTGGGAGTGCTCCTGACACATCCATTTCTATGCAGATTCTTGCGTAAGATGTATATCTCCCTTTTAGGGTGGCTTCCGAGGTCTTCACATATTTCCCCAGTTTGTTTTCTATTTCTTTGAAAGTAGAGGGTAACCAGTAGTCTAAAGGTAAGGAATAAAATCTTAGCCAAACCGGCACCTTTTTGAAAGTCTCTTTTTTGGGGGAGAAATTTTCCTTCCATGCCCGCATGTACAGTCCTGTTGAGTCATGGAAATATGGCCCTCCCTCAAAGAATCTATCCCTTTCCTCCATGTTCATGAATATTTCTGTAAAGAAGCCTTACGAGCCCAGGTGGAGCTCCACTTCTCTGTTTGGATTCCAATTGTATTTAATCCAGTTGCACAACGTTCTTTCTATGGGCCACAAACCCGTGAACTTCCATATTAGTGCATGCGTCTTCATCTGGTCCCTGTAGAGTTTCATTTGCAGATCCTCCAGTATCACCATGGGTATCATTGTTTTTTTGGGTTTGCATGAGTTGTGCCCTTCTGCCCTATTGGGTGKCGTTGTGTCTCTCACCTCACTGTGATTTTCTTTGGCTTCTTCTCCCATGCACTCACGTTTTCCCTGGTTCCTTTCCTGACCTTTTTTTGGGTTTGATCCCGAGGTGCCTGTCACTGGTGCCTTGAAAAMTGTGCCTCTTGGCCCTTTCCCTCTRTTTACCACTACCTGTTTGTATGAGGGGGTACCCTTACCCCCTCCTTTGGTGCTCATGTTTTCCTCTACTATGTCCATGACTATCAAACCCTAGCTTGCAGTTGAGACAACAAAAAATAGTGATTTTTGTAAATTTATATCGTCAGATTCTGGCGAAAAATCCATTTCATAGAATAGCTAGCCAATGCCTTAATACAAACAAGGATTCTCATATGAAAGTTATAATGTATATGCATGGATATGAGCTATGAAATATCCAAATGACTATAGTATTGAGGTGTCCAAGGAATGGCATGGAATGGAAAGGAAAGGCATGACATGGGAATTCAATTCAAGACAAGGCATGGCATGGAAATGTAGGGCATGGGATGGGAAGGCAAGGCATGAAATGGCATGGAAAGGCAAGGCATGAGATGACAAGGAAATGTAAGGAAAGGAATGGAAAGGCATGGCATGGCAAGGAAATTCGTGCTATAACAAGGAAAGGCATGTCGTGGCATGGAATTGGAAGGCAAGGAATTTTGTGGCATGGCATGGCAAGGAAAGGAAACACAAGGATAGATGTGACAAGGAAAGGAAAGACATGGAAAGTCAAGGCTAGGTAGGGCAATGCAAGGCAAGGCAAGGAAAGAAAATACAAGGAGGGACAAGGAAAATCTAGACATGGAAAGGAAAGGAAAGACATGGAAAGTCAAGGCAAGGCAAGAGAATGAAAGGAAATGAAAGGCTAGACATGGAAAGGAAAGGCAAGGCAAGGCATGGCAAGGAATGACAATGCAAGGTCTAGTTATATGTCTAGGTCTAGGTATGGCAAAGAAAGGTATATGTATAGGTATGGAAAGGAAAGGAAAGACAAGGCATAGAAAGGAAAGGCATGCCATGGAAATTCAAGGAAATGCAAGGCATGGAATGATAAGGAAAGGCATGACAAGTCAAGGAAAGGCATGGCAAGGAAAGGAAAGGAAAGGAAATGCAAAGCAAGGCATCCATCCACTTGACATATTTCACATTTTGTTAGGGACCTAACCTCCCTAGCCCCTCACATAGGTAGAATAATATATTTTCCATGTAATAAAGGAAAATATTAATAAGGCCTAGTAATAAGGAAGAACAAGTCAAATGTAAGAAGACCTAATAGAAGCTTTCGCTTCTAGAAGATATTCCTCTATATTTTTCTTTTGGTAGATAGATTTAGTATAAATAGGATTCTATGGCATGATAAGTTTTGTCTTGAGAATTATTGTAATAGAGAGTTGCTATGTTGGAGGTTTCCCCCTCGAAGAGGCAAGTGAACATTGTTTCCTATCAATAAAGGTATTATTTTGGTGATATGGTTTCATCTATTTTGTTGTTCCTGTGTAATTCTCTACAATATTTTTTTTCATTTATTATAATAGATCTGGTACCTTACAAGTGGTATCATAGCACTTTCCTTGGCAGAAAATTGTGGGTTATTTTTTTCAGGGTAGAGATGTATTTCGATGTCTTAAATCTACAGATATTTGTCACTCAATGCATAAATCCATGGTCAGGGAAGCATACACACAGGAACTACAAGTGGTACTTAAGCACACATTTTTCTCCACCCTTGTAACTCTTGTTGGTACCCCTTCGAGTGGTCATGCATTAGACAACACCTTTATAAGGATCGACCTAGATATCCTAAATCCCTCTGTAGATAAATTGAACGGTTTCCTAACTGCTATAGTGCCACTGAGAACAACACTCGAGAAGATACTCTCTAGTAACTGGGTAGTCAGGTATTATGACTAAGGGCATGGTCTAGCCTACTTAGTTAGTACCCTGAGATATTGGGATGAGTACTATTGTTGGACCCCACACGTATATCAAAGAGATATAGCACAGGGAAAACCCTTGTCTATAGAAACAATGAATACCCTAACCCTTGGGATGGAAACTTAAATAGAACATACAGTATCTATTGTCGTGCAACTTCACCTCCTACATTCTGGTTGCGAAACTACTACACATTTTTTCTTATTAAGAATTTGGGCCTTTCAACACTGTAGTATTCTTCATATCGGAGTATAATTTTGCAAGAGTAAAAAATAATTATGGATCCTGCATGCACCATTATTTGAGCCCTATCTCATTGGATTCCTCTCTTCACCCTGATCGCATTCATACCTATCATTTTTCAGCAAATATTTTCTTTTCATGGACCCGACCCCCTTTCGGCCCCCTTATTTGGGACTTACTCCATTGGGTTCCCCTCATCACCCTGATCATCGTGATACTCTTCACCCATAACCCCTTTTATGTGTGGTCCCACCCACCCCTTTCTAGTTCCCCCTTCATCATGGACCACACCCATAACCAAGACCTTGAATCCCACCTCAATACCTTTTCCTTTGATTTCGTAGAGGCCCAGAAGGAAGTGTGGTATCTCAATGCCAATATTACCACCATCAATAACAAAATTCATTCCACCATAGAAGAAAAAATGGAAACCATGAAACAAGAACTCTCTACCTGATCCGAATTATTTTTGATAACAAAATGAAAGAAGAGATATTACAATGAAATACACATTTAATATTTACAGAAACAGAGAAATACAGTAATACATGATTTCTATTAATGAAAGAAATGTACAGAGACTGTAAAAATACAGAGTGAAAGACTCACTAGAATGGTTCCAACTTATCTCTGAGAAGATATGTGATGGATACTCGCATTCGCAAGAAGATGATTGTTACAATGAGGCTCCAAAGGCCTTTTTAACATAAGTAAAATCCAAAACCCTAACCCAGGAAGATGAAAATCCAAAAGGTTTGCGGGCCCCGATGGGGTAGTTGATACGTCAACTTCTCGGGGGCGTAACGTTTTCATATGATCTATGTTTGGGGTTCTCGATACACCATTGGAAAGATCTAACCGAGAAGAACGATTTTTTACTATCCTAGGTCAGTGCCTTCAAAATTTACCTGGGCCCCAAATCCCCCAAAAATGTTGTTTAGGGCCTCAAAATGGCCCCGGAAGTTTGGAACCTGAAACAATGTCGAGATGGAAAATTATTTTTCGAGCCTGTGGAATAGGTGGGTGGCCACTGATATCCACCTGGATCGCTACCTAGCTTGAATCATTCACTGGACAGATATGTTCCAAGTTGAATATCACTAGAGACCTTACCTCCTCTAACCCACCTTTACACCCTGAAGGTGAAACTTCCTCCAATTCCCATAATTTTCAGCCCCATCACTTTCATCATGACCTACACCTTCTGCAAGTGGATGTGAAAAAATTTGATGTCTTAGATCCCACCAGTTGGGTAACTCAAATGGAACACTATTTCTCTTTATACGACATTGTAGATGAGTTGTACAAACTCTGGTATGGTGTTATCCATCTAGATCAAGAGCGTTAGCAATATTGACAATGGAGAAAAAATTCTCGCCAAGGGTATGTGGCTTGGACACAATTTGTTGCAAATCTTTATGAATGCTTCGACACCCACCATTTAGGTTATTTGAAAAAGTCTAAACAATCTGGCACAGTGGAAAACTTTATAGCTTCTTTTGAGTGATTGGCTTTCCACACGGAGGGCATGTTTGATGCTATTTAATGAGAATGTTTTATCAGTGGCCTCAAGGATGAGATCAATTCCCATGTCCTCATGGATCACCCCCATAGTTGGGTGGAAGATACTAAAATATCTAAGGAAGAACAACATTTTGTCTCTTCTCAAACCAAAAACCCCCCTTTATTCCTCTCCCTAAACAAATCACTCCCACTCATCCTTCCACTCCACTAAAGATCCAGAAATTGACTCAGGCAGAAAATGGATGAATGTCAACTCAAGGGACTTTGTTATAATTGTGATGACAAATATTTTTATGGCCATATCTGAGGATGTTTCTAAAGAAGAGGTCGAGGCTCCCCCTATGTCTGAGTCACCTGAGTCTACTGACCTGACTCAACCCTCATACCTACCAAAATTTGAACCGGCCATTTCCTTGAATGCTCTCACTCGCTTATCTACTCCCCAAACCCTCAAGATAATTGTTTACATTAAGCATAGGAAGGTCATCATCCTCATTGATAGTGGAAACACCCATAATTTTATTCATCTCCACATTGTTCAAGAAAATAATTGTTATATCCAAGAAGTCAACAACTTTCAAATAATGATTGCCAATGGAGGGTTCATGAAATGTGGGGGGTGTTGTGAAAATGTGCATCTCCAAATTGGTCAGTACCACATCAAATCTCATATGTTTTCTATCGACATGGGTGGTTGTGACATTATGTTGGGTGTTGAATGGTTAAGGACTCTGGGGCCCATTCTCATGGATTTTAAGGAATTAACCATGCAATTCATCTAGGAAGGCCAATAGTATAAGTTCCAAGGAATAAAAATAGGTTCCCTTGAGATCATCAGTTCCCATCACATGGAAAATCTCCTCAAAAAAGGTCATTCTGACATTATTTCACAACTCCATTCCATTCACCCCACTGAGACACCCTCTATGCCTCCTAACCTCCAATCCATCTTCTCTAAACATCAAGTTGTTTTTTCCACTCCCCGGGGAATTCCTCCTTCCCGTGGTGTTCATGATAATTTGATTCCCCTCATCCTCGGAAACCTTCCTCCCAATGTTCTTCCCTATCGCCATCCCTTTGCCCATAAAAATGAAATTGAGAAAATTGTTCAAGAATTGCTCACCGTAGGCGTTATCCATCCCAGTACTAGTGTTATGAATATAATATATAATAATAAATATAAATACATTATAATAGTTAATGAATAATTAATGAAGAGACACCTTCCCAATGAAAGGTCACGTCTCTTCATGGAAAGGCAACCCTGCGTGGGTATATAAGGCCCTCATTCTTATTGTATCTCATCATCTCATATTCATATACATTATTATTTAACATATTATCCTTTATGGATTATAACCTATTGTCTTGCCTACATTGGGTATTTACCTGATGAACTAGCTTAATGTTATGAACATAATATATAATAATAAATATAAATACATTATAATATATTATTTTCATAACAAATATCCCCTATTCTTCTTCTCTGATCATGGTACTAAATAAAGAAGGCTCTTTGTGCATGTATCTTGACTTTCGCGCCCTCATTAAAACCAGCATCAAAGACAAATTTCCAATTCTTATCATTGATGATCTCTTGGATGAATTAAGTGGTTCCCAGTTCTTTACTAAACTTGATCTTCGTTCTAGATATCACCAAATACGTATGAAAGAGGAAAAAATTCCTAAGAATTCATTTCAAACTCATGTGGCCCAATATGAGTTCTTGGTCATGCCCTTTGGCTTGTGTAATGCTCCCTCCACTTTCCAAAGCCCTCGTGAATCATGTCTTCTATCCTTTTCTCTGTCATTTTGTCTTAGTTTTCTTTGATGATATTATCATCTATAGTAAAACCTGGACAACCCATCTTTTTCATGTGGATCACGTTCTTCATCTACTCTCTCAGCACCAAATTTTCCTCAAACAATCTATATGTGCTTTGGATCCTCAGAAGTCGAGTACTTGGGTCGTATTGTTGGAAAAGTGGGTGTCAGGGTGGATCCTAAGAATATTGAGGCTATATAGGAGAGGCCTCACCCTAAGACTCTCAAAATATTGCGTGGTTTTTTTGGTTTAACAATCTATTATCGCAAGTTTGTTAAGAATTATGGAAATATTGCGGTGCTTCTCACTGCTCTCCTTAAAAATAATTATTTCACTTGGACTCCAACAACTGATCATTCCTTTCAATCCTTGAAGGAGGCTATGTGCACTAATCTTGTCTTGTCCCTTCCTGACTTCATAAAGACCTTTGTCCTAGAATGTGATTCTTCTAGGAGAGGAACTGGAGAATTCCTTATGCAAGATGGTCAGCCTTTGGCCTTTACCAACAAACAACTATCAGAGTGAATTTTGGGCCAATCAATCTATGAAAAGGAAATGTTGGATATTTTCCATGCAGTGGATCTCTCGCACCCTTATCTATTAGGTCAATGCTTCCAAATTAAGATAGATCATCAGAGCCTCAAGTATTTTTCTAGAGCAATGTCTTTCATCCTCGAAGCAACAAAAATGGGTTACTAAGCTATTTGGATATGATTATGAGATAATTTACAAGAAAGGAAAAGACAATGTTTTTGTTGACACTCTTTCAAGAAAATTTGAAGATGAAGGGTCACTTTTTTACCTCTCCTTCATTGTACCAGATTGGCTCCAAGATGTTCGCCAGGAATGGCTACAAGATCCCAAAATTTTGCATCTGATCCAATAATTGCAAGACAATTATGTTTTTTCCCCATGGTACTCTTGGCATAATGACGAGCTTCTCTATAAAGGATATCTATATTTAAGTAAACAAACACAACTTGAATACACGATATTTTATGAGCTTCATGCTACACCCACAACGAGGCACTCAGGGTTTACCAAAACCTATGGCGGGGTCAAACCTTCTTTTTTCTGGGATGGTATGAAACAGGATGTTTTCACTTTTGCAGCAAAATGTGATGTATGTAAATGCAACAAGGGACAAACAGTCAAAGCCCCAGGAACAATACAACCACTTTCTATTACACCCGCTATTTGGAGGGATATCTTTATGGATTTCATTGTTGGTTTACTTGAATCAGGAAATAAGTCAGACATCATGGTGGTAGTTGATCGTATTTCCAAGTATTCTCATTTCTCTTCTCTTCAACACCCATTTACCACCTCCAAAGTGGCTCCAATTTTCATGGATCATATATTCAATCTTCATGGCATGCCTCATTCTATTGTTTCTGGTCGAGATCCCACTTTCACTAGAAATTTTTGGAAAGAACTATTTCAGCTACAGGGCACCCAATTGCATCTCAACACCGCCTATCATACCCATATTGATGGTCAAACTAAAGTTCTCAAAAAGTGTTTGGAAACATATTTGAGGTGTTTTTCATATGAAAGAAAAAATCAATGGGTGCAATGTTTACCCCTAGTTGAATGGTGGTACACACTTCTTACCATACAACTACTCACATGACTCCTTTTGAAGCAGTATATGGGAAAAATCCACCTTCAATTCTCTCATACATGCTTGGCGTCTCGAAGGTCCAAGCGGTTGACCAAACTCTTACAATTAAAGATGTTATTATTTGTACCCTCAGAGATAATTTGGTCATGGGTCAGAATCGCATGAAGAAACAAGAAGACAAAGGTTTTTCAAAATGTCAATTTGTTGAAGGGGACCTAGTGTTTCTTCAAATACAACCTTATAAGAAAACTTCACTCAAGACTAACCATTTTCAGAAGATTAGAAGCCAAAATTTTATGGTCCTTACACATTTCTCAAGCATGTGGGACAGATGGCCTATCAGTTAGCTTTTCCCAGTCAATATAATCTCCATCCTATTTTTTATTTTTTCTACTTAAAGAAGGTGATTAGAACTAAGTTCCAAACTCAAACCAGTCTTCTTGATTTGGATGAAGAAGGTTCCATCTAGTTGCAGCCAAAATAATTCTTGGACCAGTTTGAGCATCATCTCTATAATTGTACCATCAAGGAAGTGTTAGTACAGTGGAAAGATACAACTCCAACAAATGCCACCTGGGAGCCAACTACCATTCTGCAACAATTTCCTCATCTCAAGCCTTGAGGACAAGGTTGTTTTTGAAGGGGGGGGCATGTTAGGGACCCTTGAACCTCCCTAACTCCTCACGTAGGTATAATACTATATTTTCCATGTAATAAAGGCCAATATTAACAATGCCTAGTAATAAGGAAAAATAAGTCAAATGTAAGAAGACCTAATAGAAGCTTACACTTCTAAAAGATCTTCCTCTAGATTGTTCTTTTAGTAGATAGATTTAGTATAAATAGGATTCAAGGGCATGACAATTTTTGTCTTGAGAATTATTGTAATAGAGTGCTACTATGTTGGAGGATTCCCCCTCAAAGAGGAAAGTGGACATTGTTTCCTATCAATAAAGGTATTATTTTGGTGTTGTGGTTTCATCTATTATGTTGTTCCACTGTTATTCTCTGCAATATTTATGTTCTCAACTATTATAATAGATATGGTACCTTACACATTCATCCATTTAGTTCGATACCTTGGAATTTAGACATGTGGAGTGGTTGCATGCATGCACATTCTTGGAGGAAACATTCCATGTGGACACTTGGCATATGAATTGGCAAGCTTAATGTAGAATTTGAGGTATATTTTCATTTGATGTGAGGCTTTGTTGTGCACTCATATTTTATGTGTTGATTTTTTATTTAGAAATCCTTGTAACATGTTGTGATTTCCATTATAATGAACCATGATTCATTTTGGATAGAGTAATGTGAGTTTTCAAATCTTTTATTTCTGTTGTGATTATGTTAGTCTACATGATTCTTATTATTGGTTCCTGGAGTCTTAACTAGGATGGGACTCCAGTGTTTTGTCAAATTTATGTAATGAGAACCATTAATTTCATATGGATTTAGAATTTAGAATATTTTCCACCATAAGAGATCTGTTAATGCATAACACAAGTATTTATAATCACTTTAGAAAAAATGAACTATTCTTACTTATATAGACTTCCTCAACACTTTAAAAGGTATTTCATGAAATTAAATAAATCCATATGCATTCATACACATAAAATTCATGCACTTTGAAATTCATAAAAAAAGTTCCATAATATATATATATATATTCAACATCGTCTGAACTGTACATTTTTTACAAATGGAACCTCGTGCCCAATATAAAAAACGACAACAAGTTCCCTAACATAAAAAAAAAAACCATATGGCATCCTAGATACAAAATGGAACTCATTGGTCACTCATTGAACACTGCCACCCTCACCACCCTCAGGAGAATCCTAAAAATCAATATTTCTTCTCTTTCTCGAAGAAGCACTTCGAGTGGTTTTGTGCTTGGGTGTGGTTTGTCACTCCGGAGACTGCACAAAGAAAAAACATTGTTTTAATTTTTTTTCCACAATGAATTAAAAGACTTACAAAATTATACTTTGTATTTCAACATAAGACAACTCACTGCATATGGTATTGATGATCGTGAGGTTGTTACCCTCCTCTACAACCCTAATCTCTCAGTGATTCCACCCTACGTTAGTTACAAGGATCAAATCATGAAATTTAAACAAATATGCATAAAAAAATTACGTTCATGATACGTAAAAATTGATCATCAACACATTATCTCACTGTGCATATCTCATGCCTCGATGGAGAGTCACTGGAAAGTGGAGCGCTTGAATGTACAACCTGCTTCGAGGAAAAATATACTATGACAACATCGATGGATGGTGCAAATGGAAATAGTGGTAGGGGTGGGTGGCATATGGGTACATCCACTATGGATGGATGTGATGGAAGAGGTGGTGAATATGGGTGGCTTGCGGGTGCATCCATTGAGGATGTGTAGAACCATGGTTTTGAGCCTCGTATTAAATATTGTATTGTGTTAATCTATGAAAGGCCAGAGTGCCCAAACAATTGAAAGAGGCCAGTGTTCCTAGGAAATGTAATGTTTTGATAATTATTATTAATAAATACATCATTGGTTGCTAGATGAATAAGGACAAGAGTTATAGGGAGCTATGATTCCATAAGGGAGGAGGATTGAGGGGCTAAATATTTATTTTATATTTTGTTTACCCTTTTTTTATTTTAAGGGAGAATAACAGTTACATGAGCTTCTTGGGGGGGACACCAAGTGGCTCCTTAATTCCAAGAATTACATAAACCCATCTTTGGTCTGTGGTGGGGTTTTCTTCTTCTTCACTCATTCACTCACTCACTCATTGTGGATTGTTCACGCCTTTTGTTCTGTTCTCTCTCCATTCACTCTTTCACCCACTCATATTTTCCTCATTCGTGTTTTGTCTTAGGGAAGGGAAAACGAATTGTTGAAGAAGATCCATGGTTTTTTTGGTTGTAAATGCTACTAGTATATTCTAGACATGAATTAAGGATTGCATGTTTGAGATGTTTTGTCTTCTGTTCATTTTTTCTCACAGTTGTGAGTCCTGCGAGTCCCAGCATGGAGATTTTGGACCAGTTGCACTAGATCCCTGGAAGGATATGGACTGCACGGCTGAGAAGGGGGTCCATTCTCTCGGGTTGTGCAAGTTGGGTAGAAGAGATATGGTGTACTTTGGATTTTTGTGGGTGTTGATAAGCCTGTGAGAGATTGAACACTAACTAGTTTGGGAAGTTGAGTGACACTCTGGAACCGTCCTTGTGGATTCATAGCCCTGGATCAGGGGTGACATTGCTATTGAGACTTGGAACAACAGTTTCTACGGTTGGGTGGAACTTCCTTGGTCTGCAACTAGTTGGTGATTCGTTTCATTAAAGATAAGTTCTCTCTGTTATGATTTTATTTACTTATGTATTTATTTCGTTGTGTATTTATTTATCTATGAATTTTGTATCCATATTATGCATGCTTGTTGGTTATTGTTGTGTATGAAATATGGTTCATTTATTTTATTATTGTAGCATGAATCTTGATCTATGCATGTGAATAATTCATGCATCTTTATTAATTAAAAGTTAGATAAAAATTTAAAATTAGTCCAGAGCAGGCTTAAAGTGGCGTAGACCGGCCTATGGGTGGTTGGGAATGTTACAGATTGGTATCAGAGCTTCAGGTTGAAACACTGGACTGGTATGGGTTGGAACTGTTGGATAGGGTATTATGACTAAGAATGAATATTTCCTTGAAATCTTTGTCGTTACTCATGGTTCCTTTGGCGTTGACCACTTTGGGAAGTTTAACTCCGAGAGAATTGAACCCTTTAGAACTGGTATAACCCAGAGTCTTGAGGTGTCGAAGTCCCGAAATCCCATCGATCGTTAGATCAAGGGAAGGACTTCGAAGGTAATGTTGATTGTCAGGTCTAGAATTGGTGGAAGTATAGTGAAGTTTCAGATATTTGGAACTTCGCCACTCCGACGATTACTAGAGAATGGGAAAATCCCCGAAGTTCCAAAACCACGAAGTGTAAATTTGTCGTCGTGAAATCACACAAGCCATTAGATATGGAGCAGAGAAGGTGGATCTTCCATTTGATGGATGACACGTCGTAGGCCACATGGCAGGGGTTCCATGTGGGGACATGTGTCACCCAAATTCAATACCTTTTGGACCCTAACCTGTTCATTTTTTAGTGACACATGGCACACATTCCAAATGTCCACATCACCATGGGTGACGTCGACATGTCATGTCATCTCTCGGAGTATGGGCTCTAGGGGTGTCCAACATCTCTACCAACAAAAGTGTTAAATACCTAAGTCACAAACTCACACAGACCGTTGATCTAAGATCCCTTCGGTACCTTTCTCAATTGTTATATCAAGCAGTGGAAGGATGGCATAAGAACTTTGGCGGGTATCACTCTAGGGGAGTTGAAAGAATCGAAGTTGAAATTTTTTAGAGTCTCGGAACGTCGAAGTCCTGAAATGATTAAGGACCATCTGTCCCAAAGCTTGATTAAGTCTTAGTCATCCAATTAAGTAGAAGGTATCACTATGGGGGATTTGAATGATGTGGGAGTGGAAATGTCCCGGAGTCTCGGAGCATCGAAGTCTTGAATTGATAAAGGACATCTATCTCAACATCTGATTAAGTTATGACCTTTGATCTCGTTGAAGCCTCCAGATGAGCCAGGATCATCCAGTCGACAGGAGATCAAATCTCTACCATCTAATCTGCTAGTAGAGTTATTGTAAGGGATTTGGAGAATTTTAAACTATGG